>BJFM01002959.1:64999-106006 GCA_016586285.1 Arothron firmamentum
GCCTTGCCTGGGGGGGGGGGCCGCGTGTTGCTGTGCATCTGCATATGCAGTGTAGGAGTCCGTCTGTCTGTCCACAAGACGTGTTTTCAAATTGTATTTTGATGTCTTTCCCGTCCCGTCCTGACCTTCCTCTGTGTGTGTGTGTGTGTGTGTGTGTGTTTCAGGGGGTAGTGTATGGAAAATGCCTGGAAAGCGCGACTGGACTCCGTGGATGAGAAAGAATAGGGCTCCAGTGTTGTGCACCCTGGGTGCAGTACTACTATGCTGCCTGCAGAGCGGCGCCTCTGTCCCCGGTAAGTTTAAATTTTGGTCACTGACAGACTCTGGTGTTTATATTAGATTTTCCATGCATGGTGCAGAATTTGGGAAGCTAAATATTTGGCCCGTGCAGTAGAATACACACTGCTGAAGTGGAATAAAACATGCATTCCAGGTCTAATCGGCTTCTGACTGTTTTGCAGACGAGGTGCCGGCGTTCACCGAGGAGCCTGCGTCGGTGGTGCAGAAGCTGGGCGGTAGCGTGTCCCTGCGCTGCAGCGCCCGGCCCGCCTTGGCCAACATCAGCTGGCGCCTCAACGGCCAGGAACTGTTGGATGGAGATTTTGGAGCCGTGCTGGGGCCCAACAGCCTCTACATCCCTTCTTTGTCCAACCTGACTCTGGGCAGGTACCAGTGTGTCGTCAGCACCGGTGTGGGCGCCTTGGCTAGCGTACTGGCTAACGTGACTGCTGCCAGTGAGTATCCACCCACACAGAAACAGCCGTTTCTTTGCTTAGAGAAGCCAAAGATGCCAACATCTTTACTGTTGAACGACTAGTCGTACTGACCCGCATGTCATTGATTAGTAACACTAGCTCCAGATAATCAGGCAATATTTATTCACCACATCTGCTTTTGCTCGGTTCCATAATGATCTAATGGAGCTAAACTGAATTAGCCTCACCGCTGCCTTTTTTAGAGCGCCACTGATCTCGGTGCTGGGTTATATTTGATATGCATCCTGGGAGTGAGAGGGGGGTTTTTAAGATGTGTAACCTGAGACAGGAGAGTGGGGGGGGGGGGCCTTAGAGCTGCTGGGGCCGGTCAGAGGTGGAAAGAAGTGACTAGGACTTGGCATGGGGGCCCCCCGCTTCCATCGGCCCCACTGCACTCCACAACACCACATTCCTCTCCACAGGGCCCGACAGCAGGGCTGGCCAGGAATTATGGCCCCGTAATTGCTCAGAAGACTGTGTGTGTGCGTGTGTGTGTGTGTGTGTGAGTGAGAGAGAGAGAGAGAGAGAGAGAGATATTGGTGTATGCCTCACTGGGACACATCACTGAGTAAAAAAAAAAGAGCTGTTAAATGTATTGTTTTACAGTGATTTATGAGGCTGCCATGAGCTGCTGGAACCGGAGGTGTTCCAGGCCAGTCCAGACAGGACCCACACACAAGATGAGACGTGATGTCACGTTCTCTGTCTGACAGAAGGCCTCCACGACCTTCCATGCACATTTTTCCCTCTTCGCCCTGTGACTTTCGCTTTGCCTCTCCTCCTCCTCTCATTATCTTTCTAGTCGCCCCTTCCCGCCTGTTGTCCCCTCCTGCGTCTTTAAAAATGTGTTTTTTCACGTAAACCTTTGCTAATTTAATAACGGGCTCCAGAGGACTTTCTCCGTGTGCAGCAGGCACCCACCGTCAGAGCATTTTTAGCTGTTGGCACATGTTGCGATCAGGATTGACTGGATCCATATGCTCCAGACACGCCTTCCTGGCATAGCCTAAAAGTTTGTCCCTTGAATTCCTCAGAGACGTGGCTCTGCACCATGTGAACGCACGACACGTTGAACAAACATGTTTGAGTCCACGCAGGCCTCAGAAAAAATGATAAATGTGCCGTTTTTTATTTACTGTAGCTCTGGGTCCTGTGCCAAGCGGACCTGGTGCTGGAGGTCCGCTTTTATGAAAAACATCAGCCCTTCACCTGTGCTCACACGCACACCTGAGGGGCGCCTATACGGGGCCGTCCTGTGAAAAATGCGGGATGTGGAATCAGGGACTGGGGATTTAAAAAAAGAAAAGAAAAAAAAAGTGCAGCGGGAGGAATTTAGTAGAAGCGGCCTGGGGGAGGAAGGTGGGACGGCTAGATATGAAGGTGGGGGTGGTTGTAAAAACAGCACCTGATTGATTTTGCAAATGGAGCGCCACACGGTCTCTCTCTCTCTCTCTCTCTCTCTCTCTCTCTCTCTCTCTCTCTCTCTCTCTCTCTCTCTCTCTCTCTCTCACACACACACACACACACTTTAAACCACTTTGCTTGGCATGTCCTGGCTGTGTTTCTCATCTTTCAGTGTAAGAGCTTAAACAGTCACAGATCAGTGTGTGCTGAATAAATCAGTGTGTGTGTGTGTGTGTGTGTGGAGCGAGCCCCTTCGCTCAGCGCTTTGAGTAAATCACTGTGATAGATCCCCCCCCCCGCCGCCGCCGTTTTCAGCTAAACTTTGCTTGGTGAATTAGTGCTCGTCAGCTGACTGTATTTACCAGCAGATGCCAGAAACTGTGACTGGTCCAAGAAAAACACAGCAGTTATGGCACCCCTGGAAAGACCGAGGCGAGGCCACGATTGTTTAGAATAAATCAGCAGCAGCCCGTAAGCGTTAAGTTGTGTTCCTGTAAAGGCTTTACCTTCCCTTTTTTTGTTTTGGTGTCTCTGGCCTTCAGATCTATAAAATGGCAGCTTTAAATGTTTTTTTTCCCCCCTGTGTTTCTTCTTAAAGGTAAATTTTTCTGCTTCCTGCCGAACCCAAACTTGATATCTCCGTTTGTAACTCTATAGGATGGACACCCGTCACATTCGACCTCTGTGCCCAGGCCACTCAGGCTTGCTGGGTTTAGGAGGTCAGAGGTCACATGAGTGTCTGTGCTGCGCAGACTGCGTGTCTGCAGGACACAGTCGCTGCACACGGGCCCCCGTAATCCCACTCCCTCATTTCCAAACCGGCTCCAGTCTCGGTGTAATGTTTGACAGGATTAATGACGCCCTCTTCGAGGTTACAGTCACCACTTTTGGGCTTTGGAGATGAAAATGACGCACGCACGTAAAGAAGGAAAACGTGTTTTTTTTTTTACAACTTTCTTGTGACCTGAGGCTGTTCGTGTTCAGACAAGCAGCAGGGAAACAAATTACCTAAATGGAGGTGGAGGATGTTCTGACTTCAGAGACATTAAACACATTGTGGGAATGTGGTTATTGTACAGTGGGCTGAAACAACCAATATGGAAGCTGCATGGTTGTTATAGAGTTTATTTATTCTGACGATGTTGCGGTTTTGTACTTGTAAAACGCAGGAGAGACTGTACACACGTGCTGCTGTGTGTCATGTACGTACGCTTAGGTGACACCACGCTAAATGGCTCTAAATCCCTCGTCTCTGCCTCTGCAGAGCTGCGGGATTTCGAACCGGACGACCACCAGGAGATCGAGGTGGACGAGGGCAACACGGCCGTCATCGAGTGCCACCTCCCCGAAAGCCAGCCCAAGGCTCAGGTCCGCTACAGCGTCAAGCAGGAGTGGCTGGAAACATCCAAAGGTAGTGGTCTTCTCCCTCTCTGCCTCTGCTTTCCTCTCCAATCTAATACCATCTTTTTGTAATTTACTGGAATCCCAAAATCCGTCTATCTGCCCCGACATAAAGCCAGCCATTAGGGCTTTATCTGAAACGTGGAAACATGGGAAAGCAGTTGTTTATTTTTCAACCTATTTACTTCTAAGTTGCCTGGAAGAGAAGAAAGGCTCCAGTGATTTGTGGCTGGAATGCTGATGATGCCTGGGGGCTGTAGGTACTGATATCTGCAGCTTATCTGGAAGGAAATGAATACCACATTGACAAGCATTCATCAAGTCCGACCCGGAATGCGGGGCTCCACCTTGTGGCTTCCACAGGCACTTAAACAACCCTCAGTTTGCTGAACAGGGTTAATGTGGTGATGCTTCTTTATCAAATTAAATCGCTTCATCCTCGGCTTAGCATTGAACTCCACAAAAGCAGATTTGGGACATAAACATCGTGCGGATGAATGTGCGGTGTGAGAAGTCGCTGTTGTGCAGATTACAGCCCAGATTTCTTGTGCAGGACTAAAGAAATGACTCTTTCATGCAGGCAACTACCTCATCATGCCGTCAGGGAACCTGCAGATCGCGAATGCCACCCAGGAGGATGAGGGGCCGTACAAGTGTGCCGCCTACAACCCCGTCACTCAGGAGGTCAAAACGTCCATCTCTGCGGACCGCCTGCGCATACGCCGTGAGTGGTCGCCACTACATGCAGCGTGTCATTGAGTGTCATTCGCTTTGTGACCCTGCGTGAAGGTCACATTTTCACCAGCGTGTGTTTAGTCGGAGGTGACGCAGAACTGAAGGTCCTGCGATTGAGGCGCTTCCGTGTTGGGCGTGCAGTTTTCTGCCAGAGAAAACACACAAGCGCTTCCAAGAATTGTAGCGTAACATGATGGCGTGAACAGATCAGAATGGCCGACTGTCCTCGCCCTCCCCAGGCTCCACCTCCGAAGCCGCACGGATCATTTACCCGCCGGCCTCCCGCTCCATCATGGCCACCAGAGGCCAGCGGCTGGTGCTGGAGTGTGTGGCCAGCGGCATCCCCACCCCTCAGGTCACGTGGGCCAAGGATGGGCAGGACCTGCGCTACTTCAACAACACCCGCTTCCTGCTCAGCAACCTGCTGATCGACGCCGTGGGCGAGACCGACTCGGGCACCTACGCCTGCCAGGCCGACAACGGCATCATTTCCTCCACCTCTGCGATGGTGCTTTATAACGTCCAAGTGTCTGGTGAGCAAACAGGACGTGTGAGGTGAAGGAAAGCGGATGATTTGTTATAGTAGCTTTTTTTTTTTTTTTGTAAAAACAAATGTGTTACAGCAGGCTTTTTGTCTGAGTTGTGGATTTTGATAATTACTCACACTCCTGCTTGGCCTGCAGAAGAATTGGCCTGTTTAGGCGTGAAGTTGTGTGTGTTGGAGGCCCGTAAGCCTGGGCGGTGTTCTGAGAGACGGTAGTCATGGAGACAGGCCTCTGTTCTGTCAGAGGACTTGATTGAGTATGTCAGAGTTATGGATGACTGTTTCTACAGTTTGTGTGTGTGTGTGTGGGTGTGGGTGTGTCTCTTAGCATCTGTCTCAAATTAAAGCCATAGTGTTGCTATAGCTGCAATAAGCTCTCTTTTGTCGATTCACAAGCAGCCAACCATCAACCAGCCATCCGGTCAACGCCTGCCTGCATCTTGGCCGATGGTGATTTCATATCGTTGGAGCATTAATCCATTAATAACTGAATAATCAAGCAAATTATATCTTGGGCAATACAAGATGAATTAAAAACGCCAAAAATGGGGCCAGTCGAGTTCAGGTTTTTTTTGTTTTTTTTATCTATACTAGTAAAACCTTAAAGTTATCACATTAATTTGATCTAAAATGCAAATCTAGTCCGAAAATAGTCCACCTTTGCTAGCAGGCTGTCCTCACGCCTTTGCCCTGCCCCCCGCAGAGCCTCCCCAGGTGACGGTGGAGCTGCAGCAGCAGGAGGTCGTGTACGGGGAAACGGTGCGCTTCGCCTGCCAGGCTCGCGGCAAACCCGCTCCCTCGGTCACGTGGCTGCACAACGCCCAGCCCCTATCTCCGTCGCCTCGCCACCGCCTGACCTCCAGAATGCTGCGCGTCTCCAACGTGGGCCCTCAGGACGAGGGGCTGTACCAGTGCATGGCCGAGAACGGCGTGGGCAGCTCGCAGGCCTCGGCTCGCCTCCTCATCGTGTCGGCCGGTCCGTCTACTGGCTCTTTATTGGGTTGTAATTTCATCCCGTTGGCTTTTTATTTCACAATTCTTGTCTTAATTTTTAGGAATTCCCTCTCGGGGGAAGCTGCCCTCCATCTTCCTGAGTCCCGACAAGGTGCTGAGGGAGCAGCCCCCCGTCAGGCCGGGGGCCGGCGGCGCCATGTTGCCTCTGGACTGCTCTGAGCTGCCGGGACACATCCTGCCCGCAGAAGCTCCCATCATCCTCAGCCAGCCGCGCACGGGCAAGGCCGACTACTACGAACTGACCTGGAGGCCCCGGCACGAGCGCGGCGTTCCCGTGCTGGAGTATATGATCAAATACAGAAAGGTGTGATGGCTGCGGCTGAACCGCAACAGAGCGGGTTCTCTTCTCGTCCAGTTGGAATCAGAAACTCAGCGGTTGCTCTCTGTCTCAGGTGGGGGACCCTCTGGCAGAGTGGACCTCCAGCAGCATCTCCGGCTCCCTCCACAAGCTGACTCTGGCCAAACTGCAGCCAGACAGCCTGTATGAGGTGGAGATGGCTGCCAAGAACTGTGCGGGCTTGGGTCAGCCTGCAATGATGACCTTCAGAACCGGCAAAGGTACAGCAGAGCACCTCGGGGTTGTTTTCTGTGCTATATGTTGTTGTTACTTTGTGATTGTTGTTAACTGTTTTTGTTACTGCTGACTGGACAATAAAGACTCCTCGAACCTGGAATTCAAATTAAAATCTCATGTTTTTGCAGGTCGCAAAGGAAAAATCGACCCGCCAAAGACCCCTGCGGTTCCTTCGCCGAGCCTGTCTCGTAAGCATCCCTCCGGTCAGGTCCTCAGTCCCCGTCAGCTTTGCCTGAAGATGAACTAATTGTCATCACTAACAGTTTTTTAACGGTCCTAACCACCTTTTTACTAACATTTCTTTTTTCTTCCGTCTCTGAAGGATGAGCTCTCTGTAAGTGCTGCATGAGATTTTTTTATTTTTTATTTTTTTTTGCTGATAACCCTACCTGTGTATTTCTTGTCCTGTCCCGTTTCACACTGTTCTTCTCCCTCTGCAGCTCCCGAAGCCCCCGACAAGCCCACGGTCTCCGCGGCGACGGAGACATCGGCGTACGTAACCTGGATCCCGCGCGGCAACCGCGGCTTCCCCATCCAGTCGTTTCGGGTGGAGTACAAGAAGGTGAAGAAGGCCGGGGAAGACTGGGTGACGGCAGTGGAGAACATCCCCCCATCGCGCCTCTCCGTGGAGATCACAGGCCTGGAGAAAGGTCGGCCCCTTTAGGGTGACCTTTAAATAGCGTCGGAGTCAGATTCCCACTTTGTGGACGTGGTGGTGGTTCGGCGTAGTTCCGGAGATGGTGATCTGCGTAATTACGGCCTGTAAATTTATCGGCGTGATGGCTGCTGTTGCAGTCGTTTCTGTAATTGCTGCCATCAGTCAGGGCCATCACCACATTGCAATTAACATTGCTTTGGCTCCAAAAGGGAAAACGTGTAGTAATGCGAGAGCAAAGATTATTTGTAACACAGCAGGGAGCAGCTTTGGGCCCCAGAGAACGATTGGTGACTCTTTTCCTGGTCCCTGCAGGGACGTCCTACAAGTTTCGAGTGGTGGCGGTGAATGTTATCGGTTCCAGTCCCCCCAGCGCTCCCTCAAAGGCGTACACGGTGGTGGTTGGTAGAACCCCCGAGCGCCCCGTTGACGGCCCGTACATCACCTACAACGAAGCCATTAACGAGACCAGCATCATCCTCAAATGGACGGTAGGTGACTGGAGAAAGCGCAGGACTCTGCCGTGGTTGTCGATGGTGATGCGACCACGTCCTGCTCCTTTTCGACAGTACGCTCCGGTGAACAACACGCCCATCTACGGGTTCTACATCTACTACCGCCCAACGGACAGCGACAACGACAGTGACTACAAGAAGGATGTGGTGGAGGGCGACAGGTACTGGCACTCCATCACCAACCTCCAGCCGGAGACCGCCTACGACATCAAGATGCAGAGCTTTAACGAGAAGGGAGAGAGCGAGTTCGGCAACGTGGTGATCCTCGAAACTAAAGGTGGGGGGGTCGCTGAGGCTCACGGGTGCAGGAAGGAATCGGGCCCGTTTAATGAATCTTTCCTCTGTGTCTCGCCAGCTCGCCCCAATCAGCCCGCTCCATCGGACATCCCAGATTACGGTCCCGGAAACCCCAAAGACGGCGTGCCTCGGCCCGGCGACCTCCCCTACTTCATAGTCGTCATCGTCCTCGGGACCTTCATCTTCATCATTGTAGCCTTCATCCCCTTCTGTCTTTGGAGGACCTGGGCCAAGCAGAGTGAGTTCCCCTCAGTCGTCCTCAGACCTTCACAAATAGCCCCTCCATCCAATTCCCTCTGATCTGACCTCTTCCAGAGCAAACATCAGACATGTGCTTTCCCGCCGTGGCCTCCCCTGTGCCGTCGTGCCAGTACACCATGGTCCCTCTCCAGGGGCTTGCCCTGGTTGGCCGCTGCCCGCTGGATGGTCACATGACCGCCCCGCATGGACTTTACCCCGTTAATGGAGAATGCAGCATGAATGGCAAACCTCACCATCTGCCAGGACAGCAGCAGGTCAGGAAACAAACGATTAAACTCGCAGTAATCTGCCAGCGTCGCGAGAGTGGAAAGGTCAATGTGGGATTTCCGTACAGGAGGAGGTGGACTGTGATGTGGAGTGTGACACCTTGTTGCCGCAGACGGTGCCAAATGGACATTTGCCTGTTTGTCGTTACCCTACCAGGTGTGTGGAGCTTAGCAGTGAAACAGACGGTGGTTTTCAGAATAAAACACAGAATTTTAACTGAATTTCTGCTGCTGAAAAAAAGAGTGTGTGTGCTTTTAGTGTTTTGCTGCCCTGGACGCCACAGAAGATGCGTTCAGGTTCATTGCTCACAGTCGTTGTGTCTCCTTCAGTTGTTCAGATTATCGTGAACGGACCTGCTGCCGTCCTGATGATTCCGCTCGTCGGGTCGTTGAGCGGCAGCGGCTGAGTTCACAGGAAGTAGACGGTGGCGACACCCTTCATCGAGGAGACCAAGCGGAACCCGACAGCTTTCACAGTCAGTCTGGTTTCGGCTGACACGTGTAGAAATGCGTGATTAACCGTAAAATCAACCAATGTTGGGCGCACACAAACTCACGTTTGCTTATTCTACCCCTTCTTACAGAGTCGGTGTCCTTTCCTCTTCTCTCTCTGGAGGACGAAGGGGTTTTCACCACGTCATCCTCAACCGCCACAACGCCACAATCCCAAGACACAATTCAGGAAGTGAGCATCCTCCCAAATGAAACGCACTACGAGGTGGAAGAGATGGCCTACGCCACAGACACATAAAATTGCTAAACAGAAAGCCAGAGAAATATTTATTTTTATATCAGATATTTATGTATTTATGCTTTTGTACATATGATTTTACTGTATATAGGGTTATTTTCATATTGAAAGAGACTTTATTCACACTCTTGCCGCTCTGTTGCCGTGCTGTGAGGCTGTTTTTCACGGTGAGGGATTTGATATTTGTCCACCAGGAGACCTGAGGGGTTCCTCTCAGTCAAGCACTTCATATTTTAGACCCTTTCGTCATTCCTCGTAGATGCTCATCCTCAGCCTTTCACCTTGCCTGTTTAGCTCCACCTTTAATAGAAACAAAGGGATAGTCCAAAGCAGCATTAACAAGCTGCTTTGTTGGCTTTTCCCCCCTTCTGTCACATTTTCCAGCACAGCTGTCATTTTTGTATAGCAGTAACAAGTGTATATGCATTGCTCATTATTAACACACTATTAACTTGTATGCAACATAAATCATTGTTCTGCTAGTGTACAAGAGATTATATATATTGTATAGTTATTTATTTTTGTCTTTATTTTTTTAAAATCACTGAATGGGAGAGATTCTGGAAAATCTTTAACTCAGTCATGGATAAGCTGAAATTTGTACTGCAACCACTTCTGTGTTTACTTAAATGCTGGTTACCAAAAGGCCGCCAGGAGAGGGCGCTGTGGCGCACCAGCGTGACTCCCTCCTGGCTCGTCGCTGCATTCTGTTTAAGTATTAGTGTTTGACAGACATGTCTGCAATAGAAATGAAGGACTGAATCTTTACTCCCTTTAAAGTGTGGCTGTTGTGTGGCTGCACATGCTGGAGCACTATTCTCTGTAAATAAAAGCTTACACTTTTTAAGAGTATTGTGTTTGGCGCATCTTTTAACTTGACTTGTGCATGTTTTTATAATGAAAATGTAATTTATTTATTTTTTGTAGAAGTAATCCTGGCAGCAGATACAGGTATCTCATTATAAACCTTTTATTTACAAATACACAATCTAACAATTTCAATATGAAGCACTGGTATTTACAAAATAGCTCTTGGGAAAAAAACTGATTCTGTACATTACAACCTGATATAAGTTTGCACATTACATTACGTAACTGCAGGTTTCTCATCGACTCCAGAATACTCTGAATTCAAGTTCTGAACCCAAATTTGACTTTGTTTTATGACCAAGCAGTCAGTCTAACAACACGTCTTCCCATCGCCCTAAAATTAGTCTTTGAAATATAAATAACTGACATCATACGGATTTGAGACTGAAAATAAACACATAAAAATCAAAAATCAACACCAGACTTGTATCATTTCAGCCTGGAAAGCATTTGTCAGTGTTCCAGAACGTACTGTAAACGTTGAAAAGGAACACACCTCTAATTGGGGGGAAAAAAGAACAAAAAAAGGCAGCCTCAGACGGCGGAGCTGCCGTCGTGGCCCAGAATGTGGCTAATATTGTGTGCGGGACGATTGGGCTGCTTGCCAGAGTCGGCGGCCGAGGTGTTGGACAGGGACAGCAGGGGGGACATGGGCATGGAGGAACCATCGGTAGGCATGCCCGTGGCGATCTCAGGGAAGAGCGAGGTGAGGCTGAAGTTCGATATGTGAGGCGTGATGCCAGAGGAGTTAGTGATGGGCATAGGAGGCATGTCGGGTAGCAAGGGGAAGCTGGCCTGGCCAAAGCCCACGGGGCGCGGTGGGGAGAGGATGGAGCCGAAGCGGTTATTGAGGGGCGGAGCGCTGCCCTTGTCCGCGCTCGGGCTGGTAAACATTTGGTTGGGAAAGTACTGGAGGGTGACGTCACTGGGGAGGCTGGGGTGTGCAGCAGGAGAGTAGGGAGGGTAAAAAGAGGGCAGCGTGTTCTGGGGCTCCACTGGAAGGAGCGAGGGCGTGCGGGATGCGCTGGGCTGGCTGACTGGCGGGATGAAAGTAGAGTTAGCGTTGATGGGGGGCGGGGGATTCATCCCTCCCTCGGGAATGAAGGGGAAACCAAAGTTCTGTGTAAGGTGCTGGTCGGGAACCAGGTTGTTGTCGCTGGGAGCAGGAGCGCTCTCGGCCATGAAGCGGACGATGGTGCTGCGTCGCGCTTCTCCTCTGGACTGCGGTCTGCCCAGCAGGACGCCTCCTCCGGAGGGCAGAGGCAGGTGGCCCTCAGGGTCAAAGGAGTGGCTGTTTCTCAGGTTCCCTGTCCGAGCCCGTTCTCCGGGTCTCAGCTTGGCGGGCTGGTTGTCTCTGCCGATGTTACGCGAGTGCTGACTGACAGCGGTGGGCGCTCTGGAGGGAGCTGGGGGGCGACCCGGTTCAGAGCTGCTGTGTGGGGTTGGAGGGTGAGGGAGACCCGCGCGGACGCCGGGGCCTGCGTGCATATTACTGCTGACCTGAGAAATATGGCTCTTGTTGCCCTCTCCCAGCCTCATCCCTGGAGCCTTCTGTGTCTGAGGCACGCTCGGGCTGGAGACCTTGGTCTGAAGGTCTCCTGATGAGCTTCCCGACACGCAGTTGTACTCCATGCTAACTGGCGGGCAGCACTGCACGCGCTGGTGGTTGTTTTGCTCAGGCAGATGGGGAGAAAGTAAACTTTGCATAAAAGTCTGGTGACAGCTGTCCTGCTCTCGGGGGAGTGGCGGTCCAACCTGTACTGCCTGTGGCCCAGGATGAGCAGTGCTGTAGCCTCCACGGTGTCTGCCATCTGCTGGAGGGCCAACGCCCATTCTGAAGCCTCCCTGTGGCCCACCCTGAGGCCCCCTTTGTGAAGGTGGCACAGCCTTCGGGGCCATGTCGTTCCCACGAGACACCTGGGACTCAAAACCGCTGAGCTGAGGTCCTGCTCCTCCCATGGCCTTGAACGGCGGGCACTCGGACACGCGCTGGACGTCAGCAGACACCGCGTGCTCCGCAGTCAGACGGTTCTGCTGATTGTGTCCAATATTTGTCTTCCCTCGAGACGTGTCCAGGTAGCTGCGAAGGTCTGGCTGTTCCTGTGCTGCTCCCCGGCCAGCCTGCAGGTGGTGACCCATGCGCTGCTGCTGCTGCTGCTGCTGCTGCTGCTCGCCACTGGTGGAACTTTTGCCGATGAGCGCCTCGGCGGAGTAGTTGGAAACACGGTGTCGCTCCTGGCGTGACGGAGCGCAGGCGAGCTCAGATGGCCGTGACACGGGGTTACTGGGAGGCGAGATGAGCTGCTGCTCCAGTGCTCTGGAGCTCATCATCCTCTGCATAACGTTATGGTCCTGATTCGGCTGCAGGAGAGGGAAAAAAACAGAAGCACCTTATTTAAAAATCCTAACTTCCACGTCTCTAATCTGCACTTGCAGCTTGCAGGCCAGCACACTAACCTTCAGGTGTTCCTGCTGTGCCAGGTGTGTGTTGTGGTGGCCCCTGGACCCTGCCGACTGGGCTTCACAGCTCTTCTCCTGGTGCCTAAAGTGCTGCTGTTGCTGCTGAATCTGCTGCTGCAGGTGCTGCTGCTGCTGGTGTCTGGAGTGAGTGCTCTGCTGCTGCAACTGCTGCTGTTGGTGCTGCTGATGCTGTGTTTGCGACTGCTGTTGGTGGTGAGACTGTGGGTGCTGCGTGGGCTGCTGATGCGGCTGCTGCTGATGCTGCTGCTGCTGCTGCTGCGACTGTTGCTGCTGCGTGTGCTGCTGATGCTGTCCTTGTTGGTGTGAATGCGGCTGCTGCTGAACTCCAGACTTGTCCATGTGATGCTGCTTTTGCTGCAGGCCAGCAGGTGAGCCACTCTGGCTGCCTCTGACGAGGCCGCGCTTCTTCTGCACGTGCTGCTGCTGCTGCTGCTCTTGCTGCTGAAGCGCCCTCTGGTGCAGCGAGTGGCGCTGAACCGGGTCGGGCTGCGTCAAGTGGTGTTGCAAATGATAGAGATGGTGCCTCTGTTGCTCTTGCTGCTGCTGCTGTTTCAAGTATGGGTTTCCTCCCATGTGCTGAGCAGGCTGGGCAGCATGCTGTGGATGACCCTGGGGCAGATGAAGCACGCCTGGCTGGTTTTGGTCGGGCGGTCCTTGAGGAGGACAGTGGCCATCTGTGGATCGAGCTATTGGACTCATAAAAGAGTTTGTGGAGAACAGGGGGGCGGCACTTTCTGCATTAATCCTTGTCAGCTGTCCGACCATCATCTGGCTGTGGTCTGGCGTCTTTACATCCACGTGACCAACAGCTGAAGCCGATGAAAGGCAAGGCTTGGGTCGTTTTCCATTATTGAGCATCACCTCATCTTGAGCTTGCCGCTTTGAAATGATCTTAACCTGTCTTTCGCCCACGCCACTTGCAGCCTGGGCCCTCATTAAAGCAGTCTTTAAGGGGGTGAACTCGTTCAGCTGGGCTGCTCCCGCACATGGAGAGAGTGTGTTGTTGGAGGATAGGTGGGTCCCGGCTGGAGACGGAGCCTGCTGGCCGGGCAGACTGGGGGAGTTAGGGTAGGGCTGCTGCCCAGAGTTTGGCCTGATCAGATTGTTAACACTTAGACTGGTCGCAGTGCTGCTTTGGCCTGAGCTCTGAGTCTGGACCTGGGGAAGACCTTGAGACTGGGAGTACAGGATACTTTGTGGGTGCCTGTTTCCCATGGAAACAGTAACAGTCCCCTCTCCAGCCTGTCCTCTGGCAGATATCTGAACAGCGGGTTTAACCGTTGCTACATCCATTGTTTTAGTAATTTTTGACTGATGTCCGGTTGAGCCCATTTCTTTGCTATTAGGTGCTGGTGGAGATTTGGCAGGTTCCCATGTGGCTGCTGTGGTATCTGGTGAAGCGGTGTTGTCCCCTGAGCAGCCAACGCTACGTCTCCCTGGGCTGTCGTGTTCAAGCATGGCCAAGGCCAGCATTTCTTCCTGCTCTGTAGTAAATGTAAACGTCCCAAACGAGCTGGATGAGGCGCTAATACTGTGTCCCTGGGGGAGCATGGATGCGACGGAGAACCCCCTGCCTCCCCCGGCTCCTGCAGACAGAGGAGAATCTGTCTGTCTGCCGGTTGATTGCTCATTCGTTTGATCATTAAGATCAGTATACAACTGTTGCGATAGCACAAAGTCCTTTCTGGAGGAAGCATCAGAGGACACTGACATCAAGTCCTCCTTCTCTGACGAGGGTCTCCCCACCTGTGTCTCTGCGACGCCTCCGATTGTGGACCGGGGGGTTCTGAAATCAGCACGACTGCAGGGGGAGTGGTTTGAAATGATGGCGTCGCTCTGCAGTGTCGCTGCTCCGTTCTTAAAGTCGGAAACTGTTGTCGACGTTGTGGCCGAGCGTCCAGCTGCAGCAAAAGTGGCTGTTGATGGCGATGAAAGCGGCACCGCCGTGAACGCCGCAGATGAAGTTGTGGAGTGAGAGGAAGGTTTATGGGGCAGAGAAGAGCGGGTATACTGGCATATTGGATTATGTTGGGAAACCTGATTTGTAGAGACCCCTGCGGTTGTTGTGATACTGCTGGTGCAAACTGCAGTCTGAGATGCAGAAGAAACAGCAATAGAAACGGAAGGTGGAAAAGCTTCACTGACCAGAGATTTGCTGCTCGGTGCTGAATTCTCACTGGCTGCAGATTTGCTTTGAGTTGTGCCGGTTGCCATAGTTGCAGTGGCCTCTTTTGCATCGGAGGCCGCCGGGTCGGTTGCTGCCGCAGCGTCAGGATCCACAGTCCTTTTACTCTCAGCAGCTGTAACTGGTGGCTTTGCAAACGCGGCACTGGCAGATGTATCTGCCGCTGTCACAGGGCTTGCGCTAGCAGGACTAACTGTGGCATAAGCCCGCGCTGCTGAGGCAGAGTCCGTGCTTGGCGGGTGGGACTGATGGGGCGCAGCTGTCTCACTGGATAAACTGCACACGCTCGTTATGCGAATGATTTCTGCGGATGTGACAGTTGCTGCTGCTGCTTTACTACAGTCTGTGGTTGCGCCGGTTTTGCTTGAAGTGGTGGGAACATCTCTGACTGAGGCAGTGGGGGGCAGTACAGTCTGAGATGCTGGAACTTGAACGGTCTGGGTTTCCCCTGCACTCGTCACTGGACTGACCGATCCTGCGGTGGCAGGTTGAGGCTGACTCGGCTCTTTTTTCTTGGTTAGTTTAGTCCTTTTAGCTGTGGCCTTCTTTGTACCTATCGTTGTACCGGGCCTTCTTGCTGTAGGCTTTGAGGCGTTGCCCTGCAGCCCTGTCCTGACAGGATTTACACTCGGGACCTGCAGCTGACGGACTGGCAAAGTGAGTGTGGCTGCAGGGACGGACACAGGAGCGGCCTTCTGCAGGCCTGCAGATGATGCAGCAGATGAAGACTGATCATTGCTCTGGTTAGATATAGTGATTGGAAGGCCCTGAGAGATGCTCTGGTTGAGACTGCTGAGGGCTCCTAAACTGTTAAGGGCCACATTTATATTTGGTTCCTCGGTTGTAGTGGGCTGGACCAGTTGAAGCGTGCCCTGGCCACTTTGGGGGCTTGATTTCTCAGAGGTCTTCATGGGTTGCAAGGCAAAGACCTGGCCATTCACAGTGATGGTCTGTGGAGTTGGAGGACCTGGTGGAGAAGACGACGTCTGGGTAACTTGAAGGGGATTGTTGACTTGAGGCTGAACAGGGCGCGGGAGAATGTGCACCAGCTGCTTTCCGCCAACGCTCTGCACTGGAGTCACGGGCATCGAGCTGGTTGTGGGTATCTGAATGGACATGACAGGCACTGCAGCTGGTACTGCAGCAGGCACTGCTGGCGCTGGCACTATGCCAACCGGAGGATTCTGGGCTGCCGTTGCAGCCTGATTGGGCGCCTGGATAATTACAATATGCTGACAAGGTGCCTGATTGGTAATTTCCTCTCTCACTGCCGGCTGGGGTGGACAGGTATTGGCCTGCTGCAGAATGACCACACTTGGGTTGTTTGTGTTCTGCGAGGCAGTTACGCTCGAAGTCGTGCCTCCAGCTGGGTTGACCTGGAGCACCTGCATGGACTGAAGAAGAGGCAGCACTGTGGCCTGGGGCTGGGGCACAAGTGTAGGAGGAGGATGAGGAACCAGCGACCCTGTCTGAATCACAGCAGGCTGGGGCTGGGACACCACGGTGGGGTGTGCGACCACAGCTGGCTGGGGTACTATCGCGGCCTGAGGAAGAACGGCACATTGAGGCTGTGGCGCTATGAGCGGCTGAGGCTGTTTCTGGTTCAGGACGGCCGGCTGTAGCTGGGGTGGTCTCTGAATGTGAGCTGTAATGGGTGCTTGCTGTATGGGCATACGTGGCTGCATTTGGATCTGGAAAGGCTGAACAGTGCGTTTGTTCCCGATTGGACACACAGTCACCTGCTGGACTGCCTGTGTGGTGCTGATGACCTCTGGCGTCACTAAGCTCTGGCAGACGGGCTGCACTGTGTTTCCTGCCATCTGCAACGTTGTCCAGGTAGTCTGTGTGCTGCCTGCGGCTCCAGTCCTAAGAAGAGCTTGGCTGCTGGGGACACTAATGCTGTTAACAGTCCTTCCGCTGGTGCCCTGTGTGACCCAGGAGGAAGCTTCTGCAGCTCCTTGTCTAGGTGTGGTTATAGCATTGGCAAAGGTTTTATGGCTAGATGCAAGCTCGGCACAGCTTTCGCTTGTGGGCTGTGACGATGGAGTCGACGCCATTGTGAGATTTGGTGCTGGGTTCGAGCGCTGAGGTGCTTGAAGCACGGCTGAGGTGGCAGCAGGGATCTGAAGCGTGATGTAAGACACAGACGGTGGCAAAGAAGACGGTGTAGATTGCGTTTCCATCACGCACGGCTCCATCAACGGGACAGATGTTGATTGGTTAGTACTTCCAGAGCCAGGGAGGAGCGTTGGCGTGGATGAAGAAGAGTCAACTTGCAGAAGAGCTCCATTTACCCTTAACCTAGCACCAACATCAGAAGGTGGCTGCAGAATTAATGATTCGGAAGGCTGTTTTGGTGGGCTAGTGTCTTTCCCTGCTGGACAAATCATATTATTGTTGGAGTAAACAATGATGCCCTTTGGGAGTTGGTGGGTCGGGGTCACTTTTGCCACCTTTGCACAGCGCTGTTTGCCCTTCCAATGAATTGTGGGGTCCTCTAGGAAGTTAATATCATGTGCTTTGAGGAGTTCTATGTAGTGTGCACTTTCTCTCCTCAGCTCCTCCAACTGTCTCCGTAATCGACGGATCTCCTCAACTGCAGAAAGAACACACACAACTCAATTTGCGGTAATCCAATGTATGTAATATATTGCAAGTGCAATGCATAATCACTCACACAAAAAGAATAATTGGAAATTATCGTCGTAATTATTATTCCGATGCATCTCAGAAAAAAAACATCCAACATTTACCTTGGACTTTATCACCTCCCTCGAGAAGCATCGTATCGTTTTGCTTCTTCAATTCGGTGATGTAGCGGAAAGCCTGATCCAGGATCATAATCTTGCTCTGCAGATGAGGAAATGTTAATTCAAATATAGCATATCAACGGTAATTAAGCTGCTGCAAACAGGTTCTCATAATGCAACAGATATCGCAACCTTGTCTTATACCTGCTTAAGTGCCTGGGAACAGGGCAAAAGATTACCAATGCGGTTAATCCCGGCATTAATCTTCTCTTTTCTGTGTCTCTCAACTGTATGAAATATGTAAAAAGTAAAGTTTTAACATCCAGATGAAGCCATAGCAATTAAAACAAAACAAAACAACCATTAAACTGTAACTTTAAACAGTCTTAACATAAAATATCAATTTACCTGCATTGTGAGATTCTTTGTTTTTCTTTTTTCTGAGAAAAAAAAAACATATGTCATTTTAATTACATATGAATATCCCAGATTTATAATAAATCCACAGGAGGTAATTCTTCAAAAGCACACAAACATCCTCACTTGGGTTTATGACCAGGTGTCTGAGTTTCAGTCATCTCTGGCATCCTGCATCAACAGTTGCCTGTAAATGGTTCCACTGAACACATCTACCAGCTGGTCCGTGAAACACCTCCGTCACCGTCCTACAAGGACACCGAACAGCAAGATTCCAGACAAATTTTTATTAGGTATGATGACATTAAACTGCAGCACACCAAACATGGAACCACATAATAACAATGCAACCATGAATTAAGAAGAATAGGAATAATAGTAATAATAATTAAATGTATCAACGATGAGACAGTCCTTGAAAATTATACTACAATAAGCTACTAATGCATAATTACTCTTGTTACTACATGCTAACAAGCTGGTAGATAAGCCTAGCTTTACTGCTAACCTAATCTATCTGCCTAGGACATGTTTTACACCGACTCGGGAATGTCATAAGTAGATCAGATCTCTAGTATGCTGCTTAAACGATGCTCGGTTAATAATTTTCTATACTTACCAAGCACAAAAAAACAGAAACCTGGGTAATTACCTATTCAGTTAGCTTTCTGTTAGCCATCTGGGTAATTGCTATTTTAGTTTAACGTCACGGGCATAATTAACAAGAACATGATTGCCAGTTTGCTTCCATCAATTTCCGACACATTTCTGCTCATGCTCGTTTAATTCCACTAACCTCTCGTCTTGGCATTTTTGTGACTCTGTCAGTGATGGAACTTTGAGAATGATGCTAACTGTTAGCAAGCAAAGCATTCAACTCATCTCTCAAAACAATTCGGATAACCTAACTTATTGCAGTGGTGGGAGGGCCTTGACGCGCGGCGACCAATCACATTCACGATGTTGGCTGCCTTCGGCTAATCCTAAACGACAAGCCTGTATTCGGGGCGGGCTCTGGATAAACACAATTAGGCTGTATCTTACTTTTACCCACACCATGCGTATTACAGAATAACATTTCTCAAAAATCAACAATGACGACACGATTACTGCAAATAGTAATTCGTTTATTCAGACGTTAAAAAGTCTTACAATATAGAGCTCCAGAAAAGATAAAATTCTTCAAAGAAAGGAAAAAACATGCTTATACTACAGTGGAGAGGTCATAACTCTCCTCGCATGCAGAGGGGTCAGAGCTTCTTCGGGGTAAAAACACTGTCCAAGACACTTTTTCCTCAAAATTCTGCAAAGCCTCAAAATGTAATAAAGATGCGTGTAACAACATAAGACTTAGGCAGAAAGTTTGAGAAGACCTTTTCTGCAAGGTGGCTACATAATGTGCCAAAGGCATCTGAGGTAAGATGCCTCAAACACATCAGTGGATTTGGAACCGCATTTCCCCGTACATCTTTCATTTTCTACTGAAAATAATGCCCAAATCTGATCTCAAACAGCCATTTGTTGTTACCTGAACATCCTATACAAAATGCTATACAGTGCCTTTTGCAGAGAAACACATTAAATACATTTTCCTTGTTTTTTCCCTTAAACCCAGGAGAACCTCTGAACCGTTTGCCATATTTGTGTGAAATCTAACAATCGTTGAAGGGGAATTAAATTAACAGTTGAAAATAACCTTGTGAAGAAAGCAACTGCTTCCTCCAATCACCTCAAAACCGTTCAGCCTTCCTTTCATCTGTGGAGGGGGACGCATTGCTGCGTTCTCCCTCTGGACAACACAATCAACTAACTGGTCGGACTCTGGTTCCCAAACATCCCAGGAGGCAAGGGAACAGAATCCACGCCGCTCCCCGCACCAACTCAAAGCATCACTGTTTGACCAACGGGGATTTGCGTGTCAGCGATGGTCTTTCAAACACTTTTTCAGCTTCAAACCAACTGCTGTATGTTCAAAAGTATAGATATGTCCCCATTTGCTTAATAATCGCATAAAACAAGCTCAAATTCAAACAGTGATATTCAAACACCACAACCTCCCCCTTCAAAGTCTACAACTGTATGGTTAATGATAGGAGCACTTTTGGAAACAGAAGATTTTGTTTTCATTTTATTTAACCAATCCACTATATGAAGAAGGGGGTAAAATAACATTATGCAAAACAATCGAAGGGGACCCTTTTTGCAAAATAAATGCAGCATATTTTTTTGTACTGTAAATTTGCTTTTGTCTTTAAGCGTCCTTTGAACAAAGTGTTGAATGTGTTGACCCTGGGGGCCTTTGTCACAGTTTCTGCAGAGGCAGTCACATCTGTGTTCTCCTCAAACGCTGCGCTCCTACTCGGCCTTCTGAAGCTCTCCGCTTGGCGGCGCACACGGGCTGCGAAGGCTCTTCTGCAACACGTGGGCGTCTGCTGGCTCTATCCTCTTGTAGTAATTCTTTTTCGTTTCAATGATCTCAAAACCAAACTTCTGGTAAAAATCGATGGCTGACTCATTGTTGATCTGCACGTGACTGTGGGGAGAAAACGAAGACATGGGTTCAGTAATCAGAATTGCACAGACGTAACAATGGAGCTTCTGTTGTGAAGAAAAGTGTCCATTATTTAGGGCCATACACAGCAAAAAATCTCTGCTCATTCATCTGCTGTTTGACACTCACAGGTAAATATTGTCAAAAGTGCCGTCCTTCTCGCAAATGTTTAGCACGTGATTCAGCATCTTTGTACCTGTCGAGAAAGAGGATATAAAGTTAGAAAATGTAGAGATCAGATGTGCACTCTTCCACATGGACGAAGGGCTTACCAATTCCGAGCCTACGGTAGGGAGCTAGACAGCCGAGTGTCATGATGTACAGTCTTTTCTGGTTCTGGGAGTGGTCCACTCTGCAGCACACAGCACCCACTGGAATATCATTGAAGTATGCTAGGAAAGAAATACAAACAAACAAAAAAACCCATGTCATGATAGATCACCATTAGACCTCATTCTCTGTCAGAGAGAATGGTAAATTTTATTGTCTCCCCCCAAAATGCCTCAGTTTAATTTATTTAAAAACTGATTTTTGAAGATCTCTGCAGATCATGCATGAGCGACATCCCTTACCTAGCTTTGCAAGCTCTCCAACTTCCAATACATCTTTGTAAAACTTGTCGTTGTAGCTGACAGGGAAGATGACCTGATTCAGGCGTTTCAGCTGCTTAATGTTGTGGGGTGTAACATCCCCCAGCTCGATCCGGCTACTGAAACAAGAGCGAAACGGTCAATGGCTGAACGTGGGATTAACTGCCTTTATGATCCAACTTGAGACATTTTGAATAGTTTTAATTGTAACTGTTCAACTTTTAACTTTTTCAATATTACAGACATCACAAATTGAGAATATAATGAACTAAACTGGTATATCATATTGTAATTTGCAGAAATATATATCATGTTATACGCACATACATGTATATATATATTAGTTTTTCATAAAAACACAGCTGACGTAAAACAGCAGATTCAAAAGCCTGGAAGGGGTGATATTGTTTCAACTCGACAGTGTTGTGTGTCACACACAGAACTCTCTAGCGAGTGTGTTTGTGGGATTCTCGGGGTTATTTATAGGAGACCACGTCCAAAAAAAGGCTGTTGGTCACGTGTGATTGTTAATCAGAATACAGTGCCAACACAATCCTACAGCTAAAGCCTCAACCACACACAAAATTAACCAAAAACGATAAGAACGTAGACTCACCACCTTTATCTTGTCAACTCGCACTGAACAAGTTGGGACCAACTCATTTGCTCTAAGACCGTAACTGACAGCTGCCCAACACAAATCACTTAGCAAGTAACCAGTAAAGTCACAAGCGTCATTCACTGGCTTTTCTATCCTGCTGGAGTTAAAAGGTCATTAAAGCATGGACAATATTTTAGACCTATGAGCTGCACATTTAGCTTTAGCTACTAGTAGGTTAACTGGTTCGGCGTCCCATTAGCAGCGGGCTAACGACAGACAAGCGACTTAAATGAACCGACAAGCGACTTAAATCAACGAGGACATATGATTGAACTGCGAGGATAAATGTCCGACGAAAATATGTCTGTTGCAGATCTGGATAAAAGTAGCATAGCCGAGCTAGCTAGTCTCGCCATCTCCTCCCCGCCTCCCCTGGTAGAAAAAAAGGCATGAGAAACTTTACTCGTGCTTAGCTACTTAATCGTGACTCAAAAGCTTACACTCACCCTTTCATTGTAAAGAGCTATTATCCGTTATGTTCGATTAGGCTGAACTTTACAGTTGTTTTATGTGAAAATTTTGGAATTTTGACAGAGTTAGGGTCGGGGATGCCTCCCGTTTTACCCTCCACATGTAGCTAGTTGCGGTAGTTGCAATTAGCTTAGCTTCTGCACTCTTTCCACGACTGTGTCGAGCCTGTCAACCCTGACCCCCGCGTGCGCACAACTTCGGCAGTGTTTGTGGGATTTGCAAACCCTCAGCTTGGTCTTTCAGGATGTCTAAGTAATAATTTCGTATTTAATATCATATGCTGTGGTCAGGGAAAGGCCCCAGAAATTGTTTAAATGTCGGTTAATTCCATTTTAAATTTGGCATCATGACAAACGAGATATACATCTATATGAAACGATTTTAACACGATGTGGGGAAAAATGTAAATAAAAGATAAATGTTGTAAGAATAAGTCCACGAATTGCAAGACTAAACAATATATTCTTTACAACTATGCCTGCATTACAGTTTTTAATTTCTGAGGGGTTAGCTAACCATGCCTCCATTTTGGCTCAAACCTCGCGTGTAAAGATGTTCATGTCAGCAATATGCTACACATCACACACTGGTTGTTCTTCAAGTTACGTGAGGGTAAATTAGTAGTGGTTAAATGGAGATTAGAAGTACATATTAAATGTATTATTTTTATTGTTCTGTGTATATGTTAGGTTGCATATTTTACTCGTCCTGGTTTTTTCCCTGTGGCCTTGATACTGACCTAGAGTGAGACATCGGCGTGTTCACCGCTTGAAAATCTTTGCGGCAGTCTGGAGGCGGATCCAAAATGGCGGCAGTTGCAGCGGCCCTGCCAGCAGTAAAAACCGAGAAGCGAGTGAATGAAGTCAGCTGACTGAAGTCTGCTGTCACGCATCGCAGCAACCATCGTTTCTCTTCCGAATCGACCCTGTAAACCACCACCTCACAACTAGACGGTAATTATTGCATTTTTTCCCCCTACAACCTTGTTACCATTGTAGATTATTACGCTAGGTGATTACAAGACAACAATTTAGCTGTTCGGTGGCGACTAAACGACAGAGGCAGGCCGAGACAGCAGTCTTGCTATCGTTTTCATTGAACCATTTTACGCATTGCATTTTTACTGGTTGTTACTGTAAATATTAACGAGGGGAAAATACATACACAGTATTACACTGGACGGGTTTGTCTCCCCTTGTGGTGTCAATTAATGTTGATAGGGTTAAGGTACAATTTCACGGGACGCTGTCAAATGCACCGAGGTCATATTTACAGTATTTCTACATAGACCTGATCATCTGACAGGATTCTTAGGGCATTTCTTCTTCTTCTTTTTTTAATGTTTAAAAATCTCTTGGTTTAGGCCAAAAAAATAGGTCGCTTTCTGCTTTCAGTGTGCAGTTAACGTCAGTGTGTCATGGTGATTATTGTGGTCATCTCACCTACATGGAGCATTTCTGAGCCCCCCACCACCGCAGAGCTGTTCCTTAGCGTTAAATAGGTTGTAATTGTGCATAAGCAAACACAGATCCTGCCTTACTGCTTAAGGGCCCGATATTGAAACAGTCTACTGGTGTTTTACTGGTTCCCAAGCCAGACTTTTGTCACTTTTTATTTGACATTTGGTGACAGTTGTTTCATAAATGAATTTGCATATTTTTATTTTCCAGGCCTAAGCTCTGTCACAGTATAAAAAAATCTCCACTGTTACCACACTAGTCAAGATTTTAGACAGTTCCCAGTTTCAAACCACACTTTATTTTCCACTTCCTTCAAAGGACAGATGGAAGAAGGCCAACCAGTCATGTGCCAAAATCATATGATCAAACGTCATGTCTCACGTCTTAGTGCTCTTACATGGTATGGTAATATTTAGGTGTGTCATGGAAGGCCTTTTTTCCCCAAAGAACACATGCAAATTTCCTTTTTTTAAATGACACTATCATGCTCGACTGGAAAATGTAGTTGACTCTAATTTAAATGAATCAACAGAGCAAATACAGCTTATCTCGTCTGTGGCCTTTAATCATCAGGTTTGCACTTTGTGTAAATCCTGTATGATAAGACAAAAACACGCATAAACAACTCAAGATTGTTGGTCTCAGGTCTTTCCTGGAAGAACAGATGGATGGATTTTCAGGTGTTTCACCTGTAATACCGGTACTAACCCATTGGGGGAGCTGTCGTGCTCCCTGACTGACGGGTTAACAGACTAGCGTAAGCTAGAAGGACAAGATAAGGGCATGTGTGTGTGTGTGTGTGTGTGTGTGTGTGTGTGTGTGTTGAAACAGAGAAATTGGACACAATATTCAACCAGCGTGAGTGCAGTGACATGGCATGAATAATGGCGGGAGAGGCACGCTTTTATGTGTGCAGAGCGTCTGCAGCCTGTGTAGGGAGGGTGTCACGACAGCTGCTGTGTGTGCACGAGTCCCAACCGATGCCAGGAGAATTAGGATAGGATCTGATGTGAAAATGAAGATGGAAGACATTTCCATTTGATTTATAGATGTCAGAAAATGGAATCATTTATTTAAGTTAAAAGGTTAGTTACTGACTGACTGTTGCAGAGGAGTCAACAGCTGACTGCATCTTTTCTTCTCGCTCTGCATTGTCTCACCTTCTATCTCTGCTGGTCTTCCAGTCTGACGGATAAACTTGTGGAGATGGACATGTCCAAGCTGCCCAAGATCAGGGATGAGGAGCGGGAGAGCCAGTTTGGATACGTCCACGGAGTCTCCGGACCAGGTTTGCTTTCACATCCTCTAAAGATAACAGACTGAATCAATAACATGTGAGCAGAGAAAGGAAATTAAAGACCTGCTCAGCTGCTTTGTGGCTCTCTGGCCTTTAACCGGACTCGGCCTGATGGTTCCACGTTGGTATTTTTTTACAGTGGTGACGGCCACGGCCATGGCGGGAGCGGCCATGTACGAGCTGGTCCGCGTGGGCCACAGCGAGCTGGTGGGGGAGATTATTCGGCTGGAAGGGGACATGGCCACCATCCAGGTCTACGAGGAGACGTGTATCCTTTTGAGCGTGCGGTGACATTAGGAAAAAGTCCTGCAGTTGCAGCCTGACTTTATTTTGCTGAGCGTGAATCCAGCTGGTGTGTCCGTGGGCGATCCTGTGCTGCGGACCGGGAAGCCTCTCTCTGTGGAGCTGGGCCCCGGAATCATGGGCTCCATCTTTGACGGTATCCAGAGACCGCTGAAAGACATCAACGACCTGACCCAAAGCATCTACATCCCCAGAGGCGTGAACATCGGAGCCCTCAACCGTGACCTGAAGTGGGAGTTTAATCCCAGCAAGAGCCTGCGGGTATGTGACCTCCCAACTTTGGGTCCATCTGCTCAAGCTGTCGTTGGATTAACCCTTTTGTTTCCTGTCCAGGCTGGCAGCCACATCACAGGGGGGGACATCTATGGCATGGTGTTCGAAAACTCCCTTATTAAACACAAGATCATGCTGCCTCCCAAGAACAGAGGCACTGTGACCTACGTGGCTCCGCCCGGACAGTACGACATCAGCGTAAGTCCGCCGCGCCTCCAGCTGCACGAGCGCTCGCCTTGTGTTGACGTGTCTCGTGCGCGTGTCTGTGTCAGGATGTGGTGATGGAGCTGGAGTTCGAGGGCGTGAAGGAGAAGTTCACCATGGTGCAGGTGTGGCCTGTCAGACAAGTGCGACCCGTCACGGAGAAGCTGCCCGCCAACCACCCGCTGCTGACAGGACAGAGGGTGCTGGACGCTCTTTTCCCGTGAGTCACATGTCTGCTAGCGCGCTCTCGGGTTCCACAGCGGTTTTCTGCACTCCCCTCCTCTTTTCCAAGATGCGTGCAGGGAGGAACGACGGCCATCCCCGGCGCCTTCGGCTGCGGGAAGACCGTCATCTCTCAGTCGCTGTCCAAGTACTCCAACAGCGACGTCATCGTCTACGTCGGCTGCGGGGAGCGCGGCAACGAGATGTCGGAAGTGCTACGAGACTTCCCAGAGGTGCGTGGCCGAAAACGGCCCGTTTAGGTCCCCAATTGTGATCCGTGTTCTGACAGTCTTGTCTGACGGACAGCTGACCATGGAGGTGGACGGGAAGATTGAGAGCATCATGAAGAGAACCACACTGGTGGCCAACACATCCAACATGCCTGTCGCTGCCAGGGAAGCCTCCATCTATACAGGTAATCTCTCAATTACACACTTTTGACTATTTTTTTACAAAGCAGATAGAATAATTTACTAATTTGACTTTGTTTTTACAGGAATCACGCTGTCTGAGTACTTCAGGGACATGGGATACAACGTGAGCATGATGGCTGACTCCACATCCCGTTGGGCCGAGGCTCTCAGGGAGATCTCTGGCCGTCTGGCGGAGATGCCCGCCGGTACGTCTGGTGCCTCTTTAACACACCGCATTGCCGTTTCAATAGAGAAACTCTTTATATCAGCTCTGTCATCTATTTCATAAGGGGAACTAGTTTCCGCAAAGCTGATGTAAGCTTCCGCTTGCTCAATATCAAACGTTACTGACGTGTTACAGCAAAATGTGTGGAATTTACACATTTATTGATACAACCGTGTGATCCCGTGTCTGCCCTCAGATAGTGGCTATCCTGCCTATCTTGGTGCCCGCCTGGCTTCCTTTTATGAGCGTGCTGGAAGGGTCAAGTGTCTTGGCAACCCTGAGAGGGAGGGCAGCGTCAGCATCGTAGGAGCGTGAGTACACATCTATGGCCACTAGATGGAGCCATTACCCCGATTATCAAAACACCCCACTTGAACGTGCGTTTCCCACAGTGTGTCACCTCCTGGTGGGGACTTCTCTGACCCTGTTACATCAGCAACGCTCGGTATCGTGCAGGTAAATAGATTGCCCACATCCGTATCAAAACAGTCTAACTGAAGGGATTAATTGGTTTGCGGTTTTCTTCTTCAGGTTTTCTGGGGTTTGGATAAGAAGCTGGCGCAGAGGAAGCACTTCCCCTCCGTAAACTGGCTGATCAGCTACAGCAAGTACACGCGCGCCCTGGATGAGTACTACGACAAGCACTTCCCCGAGTTTGTGCCCCTGCGCACCAAGGCCAAGGAGATCCTGCAGGAGGAGGAGGACCTGGCTGAGATCGTGCAGCTTGTCGGGAAGGTTAGTGGAGCGTGAAGCTGCCACTCTGGTCTGGCTTAAATAAACTGGGGCTTAAAAGTGCAAAGCTCTGATTCACTACTCGGCTCCGCAGGTTTATTTTAAATATGCTACTCTGCATTTGTCTTTTAACAGGCTTCACTGGCAGAAACTGACAAAATAACTCTGGAGGTGGCCAAACTAATTAAAGACGACTTCCTGCAGCAGAACGGTTACACTCCGTATGACAGGTAGCCATTTTGTGTCAACCTCAAGAGTGTGTAGTAAGCACAGACTTGATTCACACATTTTCACCCCTTCAGGTTCTGTCCTTTCTACAAGACGGTTGGGATTCTGTCCAACATGATTTCTTTCTATGACATGGCTCGACACGCGGTGGAGACCACGGCTCAGAGCGACAACAAAATCACCTGGGCCATGATCCGGGAGCACATGGGGGAGATCCTCTACAGGGTCAGCTCCATGAAATTCAAGGTGCGTCGGTTCAGAACCCAGCGTCGCCTGTTCACGACACGTGCTTAAGCTCACGTGTTGTCTTTTTGTGGTGGATGCAGGACCCCGTGAAGGACGGCGAGGCCAAGATCAAGGCCGACTACGCTCAGCTTCTGGAGGACATGCAGAACGCCTTCCGCACGTTGGAAGAATAAGCTGCTTTTCGTCTCACCGCAGAGTCACATTCCACCCTCCTGGTAGTCCCTCAGGCCCGTGTGCTTCCCTGTGCTCCTTTTATTTGTGTGCGTGTGTGTGTGTGTGTGTTTGACGTGGAGGGAAAAGAGAAAGATGTACTGTAATCATGGTTATTTGTCGCCAGGTGTCGGCACTCTGATCCTCTGCGCGGTGACCGTGCATGTGTGTGTGGATTTAATGTGATGGATCTTTTTAGCCCATTTATCCCCCCCTGTGTTTACATGATTTATGTATCTGTGTTCTTCCTCCTGGATGGGGGTGATTCAATTGTTGTATTGTAATTCCTCAAACATCTGTACAGAAGAGTATTGAATATATAAATTAACAAGATCAGCCTATTTATTGACAGCATTTTTTTTTTCTTTGGAAGTAAAGGCCTCGCTGTTCTGTTTGCTTTTTATGGTTGTTTCTTGCTGTGCCGTGTCGTGTAGTTTACCGTGTGAATGTGTAAGTCGGACACTGGTGCTGTCCAACACTTCCATCATGTTACTCCCAAAGAATTAAAAGGAGAAGAAGAAAGAAAGAGTCAGGCTTTGTTTTCTGACTGTGGACCAGACTTGCAGAGCTGGTCTCTCTGCATTTCACTCATACTTAACATTGCGCATGAAAAAAGCTGCTGACAGTGAAAAAAAAAAACCCCAGCATTTCTTAAAATGACAACGCAGTTACCAAAGTCTGTTGTGGATAAACGAGACGAGCCACTTCAGAGCTGAAGCCTTGTTATTAGAGGGCCAATGAGCGCCGACAGGGAGACTCCAACTCCCTGTCGGCAGCTTTCCCCACATGGTTGAGATCCACCTGCAAACAGGACGCAACACCTGAGCGCTTCCAGCTGCGTCGGACGAGTCTTCCTCCTCAGCTCTTCCTTTTTTTTTTCTCTCTCTTTTTTTGGTTTGCAGAGAACAGATAAACTGGGTCCACGGCGTGACAGGTAGGCGCCTGATAACCTCCGATTTTACCTGAGATAATCTGCGTGTCAGAAGTTGCCGCGTGAAACCTGGCCTGGTGTGACCGTTTATCAGCCTGGTTTGTGATTGACAAGGCTGGTGTTGGGTTACCGGTCGAGCAAATCCAGCTAATCCAGCTTTTCAGCGTCGATCTTGGTGCTTGTGGGTCATGATTTCACTTTATTTGCCTCCTCCGGGTTTCCAGCCGGAATGACCTCGCTTGTCGCGGCTGGGTGGCCGGATGTCATTATATATCCCACTGAGGCTCAATGAATCCCCTTAAGACCCACATGACAACACCCCCCCCACGTCATGGTTAAGAGTAATGACTCTGGCAGCAGGTGGGTCGTGTTTTATGCTGCTTCCTTACTCCCGCAGCCCGGCAGCGGAGCAGATGGACCAGGGTTCCAACCCTTCTGCACAGGGCAGCGATGACGTCACGGACGAGTCCGCCTCCCTGGCGGAGGTCAGGTGGAGCTCTGGAGATGAGGTATTCAAAATATACATCATATAAATGTAAACATCCAGAGAAAATGTTCTAATCTATCATTGGAGTAATCACAGGTATCTTGAGTGATGAAAGGTGCTGTGTGCATTATTTATTTTTTTATTTTTTTTGCTTTCTCAGAGCTCAGACAATCCGAGCCAGTGCCTGGCAGCCCCCCAGGCTCCTCTGCCCAGCTACAAACACAGGCTGGATGAGTTTAGGAGGCTGTTCAGGGAGCTGCCAGACACCCAGCGACTCATTGCAGGTGAGTTAGGTCTCCATCGTCAGTGGTTTGGATGTTTTTCTCCATCATTCTGCGCCGTTAAACCCAGTTGTGCCCCCTCAGACTACCCGTGTGCCCTCCAGCGGGACATCCTCCTCCAGGGACGCCTCTACCTCTCAGAGAGCTGGCTCTGCTTCCACAGCCAAGTGTTTCGTGGTACAAAGGTAGAGCAAAGCGAGGCGGCGTGATTATTTCGCCCTGATGAGTCTGAGCGCATCCCCCGCTGACCTTTCACCTTAGATTACGCTGGCTTTTAAAGACGTCGTCAACATCACCAGAGAGAAAACTGCTCGCTGGATTCCCAATGCTGTGCAGGTCTGCACGGCTACAGAGAAGGTCAATTACTGGAGTCAGAGGTCACACTTTTAATCAGTTTGCAGGAAAATGAAAATGACGACTCCTCTTCATCCACAGTTCTTCTTCACCTCCTTTCCGGCAAGAAAAAAAACCTACCAGGGGCTTTTCAGCATGTGGCAAAACAACCTGTTAGACAAGGTAAGGCCCGGCTTCCGTCCTGCGTTTGCATCCCATGATTCTTTGCTGCCAAACATAGCCTCTCCCTGAGTTTACCCCATTTTCCCAGCGCTTATCTGAGCAGTTCAGAGTACAGGACAGACGGCACCAGCGTCACACTCTTTCCTCTGCGGTTATCAGTCCTGTCTTGTTATCGCATAAAGAGTAAAGATCTACTCCGAATGGCACATTTCTGTCCCGTGTGACATATTTTTTGGCTCCATTTGAGTTGAAAATGGCCACACTGGTGTGCGGGTGTGCGGGTGTGCTTTTTGGACCTTGGACTTTGGCAAAAATAGCTGGGTTAGATGTAAGATTTGAATTTTTAATGTTTGTCAATGCTGAAAATAACAAGCCTATATATATATAAAAAAAAAAGACAGTATCACAGAATGCAAGTGTCTAGTGTGGAAGATTGCTGCAAAAATATAGAAATATACTTTTGTGCTGAATTAAAGCCTTAGGAGAACATTTATCAGTGGTTGGGAGGAACCGCGCTTGTTCCTGTGTTGCTTGACACCGACCATCCACCCCGGCAGCCCTGCTCACGCTGCTCTGCTGGGATCTTCAGCACAAACAGCGCACCACCACCGCCTTCCAAAGTTCAACGAACTCCGCAGGTGTGGCCACGGGGGCGCGTGTGCGTGCGCATTCTGCCTGTGAGCGCCCGGAGCGCACCGAGTTTCCTTCTGTGCGATTGAAATGCGTTTGGCAGACCTTCTGAAGCGGCAATAACACAGGTAGCTCGAAACTTTCATCCACCTTTTTATGAAATAAATAAACAAATAAATAAAATAATAATAGGGGTTTAACAGCGGGCGGAGCCTCTCTGCACCAGACAACAGACAAGAGCATTTTACTTCCTGAAAGTCGGTGCGTCGGCGGTGCGTCCAGGTGGTTTTGATCCCTCCGCTACTGAGAAAATGACGCGTTAAGTAAGTAAGGTTGTGCGGCGAGACATCTTAAAATGTCTCTCGAATTTTGATTTGCTCAGACGTCGAAATCGTGTTGGTGCCTGTGAAACAGCTTGACTGTCCCGTCGCAACCAAAACACGCAAAATAATGTGCGCAAAGGCGGTTTATGTGTCTTCCAGTTTCATGCTGAAAACAGGTTGTCATGTTTTTCTTTTGTATTTTTCTCTATGTGCATGTGCTCAGTGTGACTATTTTAAGGGCGTTTCTTTTAGCTGTCAAAAAACATGTCACAAATACCTTAGTTGTCAAGACAACAAGTTTTTTGGGTTTTTTTTTTAAATCTCTGGAGATCAGCCGGTCCAGCCCTGGAGCTGGCGTGTTTCTGCCACTCTTTCTGTGTTAATGTTATAAATAGTAACTTGGTTTATTATCATTATTCTTATTATTGTTATTATTCCTTTCAGCGTCTGACCTGTCTGGACTTCTGGCACATGATTAAACAGCACTATGGACAAGAACTGGGACTGACCCACGAAGAGATGGAGAGCTTACAGATACCCACAGAATCGAGCATGCAGACCAGGTGACCCTCCACCCAACACACACTCCTGACTGGATGTCAGTACTAAATGGACATGGCCCGTGCTGAAATCTGATGCTGCCTGTTGGTGTTTCAGCCTGACCGTGAGGACCGGTGGCAGTGAGGGCCATAGGAAGCTGGAGCACCCGTCCTCTCTCCGCTTCTCGGCGTCAGAGCACGGGCCTTTGGACTCCTCCACGCCTCAAAGGGAAGATCTGCCTTCCCCTCTGGGCTCGCAGAACTCTACCAACATGGTATCAAAGTGGAATCTTTCATTGCTCTCTGCCTGTTCAGACGATTTTTACCGATTATTTTTATTTAATTTGCCGTCCGCTCCAGCAGAGTAACCACCACAATACCTCCGTCCAGGCCTCGCCGGACCGCCTCGGCTTGGACCAAACGTCAAAGCACTCCTCCCTTTCTATTGACCTCAACCTCAAGGGCAACAGCATGACAGAGGAGAGTTGTTCAGAGAGCATCGAGGACGGTAAGAAAACCCAGAGGTTGGGATATTGCTGAACTCGCACCTTGTCCATACAGATGTTTGAATCATTTTCTGGCTTTTTTTATCAGTGGACGAGGGAGTGGGCTTGTCTGACGTGCAGGGTCGGCTCTATCTGAACAAGGTGTTCCACATCAGCGCCAACAAGATGTTTGAGCTGCTCTTCAGCGACTCGGGCTTCATGAGTCGGTTCATGGACATCAGGAAAATTTTTAGTAAGCCTTGTCAATCAGGTCTACGTTATTATTTAAATCTAGCCAAATCGTTGTTGGCAATATGGAAACCTGTCCTTTGCTTGTTATCAGATATCAGCTCTACGGCTTGGCAGAAGGACTCTTCAGGAAACTCGAAGAGGATTCTGAGCTACACTGTAACCGTTAACAACCCTCTGATTGGCAAATTCTCTGCTGCCACAGAGAATCAGGTGTGTTTGCATGTGTGAGCGGTGCTCGGGCTTGTGAATGGATCCATTGTGACTCCTCTTATTTGCACTCCATCTCAGACGCTGTACAAAGAATCCAGAGATGGTCATTACTACCTCGTGGACTCGGAGGTGTTCACTCACGACGTTCCTTACCACGACTACTTCTACATCCACAACCGCTACTACATCGTACGCAGCTCCAAGAGGAAGTGTCGACTCAGGTGAGCCGCCGTCGCGCCGACCCGGCTTTTTAGTTTCACACAACGGCCTTCTTTAATGCCGAGTGTGCCTCCAGGATCTACAGTAATGTGAAATACAAGAAGCAGCCATGGGGTCTGGTCAAGTCTTTCATCACTAAAAACTCCTGGGGCAGCATCGAGGATTATTTTAGACAAATGGGTATGTAAAAAAAAAAAAAAAAAAACACTCTGGAAACAGAGAACACTGTCTTCTTTCCTGCTTGGCGGTTTATTTTTACCCTACATCTGATATCCAGCACATTACAGGCTGTGACAAGAAGAACCATATCTGCACTGGGTGCTAGTAGCCATTTTAGTTATTCAGCGTACATGAGCAGATTTGTTAGGCAAATTTAAAATTCAGAAACTTGCAAAGCAACTTTTTTTTCCTAATGACTGCCCTCCTGTCGGGGTGACTTGTGTTTGACGCTCTGATGTCTTCGTTTTGGTACAGAAGCAGAACTGCTGGAGGAGGAAGCGGAGATAAACCAAGTAGGCGCAGACCTGGGGAAGAGCGGGCTGCGGAGGAGGCGGCGGACGTACAGCCGGACCCTGCCCGAACACCTGAAGTCTGGCAAACAGTATGGGCAAGAGGCCACCCAGCAGAGAGCAGGCAACACTGGTACGGGACATTTGACACTGTGACTGCTTTATATTTCAGCATCTACAGTTCAATCAATTCACACTAATGTCATAATCTGTCCATAAATGGGTACTGTAATTCCATAGAGGAGTTTTGTTTATTGACATGTCCCTGTGTTAGGAACGGTAGAAATAAGAAGTCTGCACAGATGGAACACCACCACCTTAGTGGCTTTCATGAGTGTGATGTAAGAAAACATCCTTTGTGCAACGCTTGTGTTTACATCCATTGAGTGGAAATGTATTAACATCCTCTCTCATTCAGCTTGCTGATCCTGACCGTGATGAACGTGGGTCTCTTTTTCAAGCTGTGGGCCATGGAGGACATCGCCCAGCGCATGTATATGAGCTCAAAGCATCGGCTCAGGGAGAGGGCCGAGGCCAGGTCTGACCGTCGTCTTTTGAACCATAACTGCTACAAACGTTTGCTTGGTTACTGCCTGCTGAGGACGGATGTGATGTCATGATCAGGATCAGGACTTCTGTGGGTGGATGGAGAAGGGGGAAGGGTCCTTCCAGAGACCTCTGGTTCTGCTGCATGTTCAAATCCGTTCTCACATGCAATCCCAACCTGTCAGGAGAAACTACGAACTCTGTTTGTGACACTTAGCATTAATTAGCTCGACGTCTTGTTTAGCAGCATGACTCCTGAATACGGGCCCGGAGGTGACCCAGGCTACACCGCCGGAGGGGACGCGCAGCTGCTCAGAGCTGTACTGCAGGACTCCATTAACCTTTTGGAGCAGGTAGGATGCATGAGCTACGTGGATGACAGTGGAAATGTGTGTGAAGTGAAAAATGAGTTTCAGAGTGATTTCCATTTTGCGTCACCATAAATCCACGCTCGCACCCTAAAAGCTGGTGTCGCAGGTGCTGACTCGGTTCTCTTTCGTCCCCGCAGCTCCGTAACTCTCTGCAGGTGCTGCAGCAGAACTTTGCTATAGCCAATCGCACGGCGGCACCACAGTGACCCTCCACCCGTTGGCGCTGCAGAGGAAACCATCTCCACAATATCTGGTATCCAGTGGCGTTGCCATGTCGATTTGCCATGTCGTCACTCGAGGTTTCACGTCCCAATGCCGGGGATGTGGGAATAAATGTCTCCGTGGTGCAACTGTGAGCTCCTTTTAGCTGCCTTGTTTGGACTTTTCTGAAATTGTGGCTGTGGGTTTTTATCAGCTTTCCTATATTTCCATAAAAATATCCTGCCACAGTACAAACACTTCTTTTAAACAATTTTATTCCATCAAAGTGAATCAATATTTATATAAGCTCTTTTCTCTATTTCCATGTTTACTCAGATATTTTTTGCACAAGCACATGGAATAGGTAGCCTTTGTTTCTCATCTCATTAAATTAAGGTAGAATCAGGTTTAAGTTTGTTATGCTCCATTTTGTAACTCATCCTTTGATGTACAAAATAGTAGCACTTAAACTGCAAATATGAAAATATTCCTTTTATGATGCTGTGTATGAGCCAAATAACTATTTTCAGACCTCATAATTAACTAACAATTAATTAGCACACCCGCAATCTTAGCCTGACCAGGAACTGTGGTTGTCTTGGTTCTGGGCGCCCAGTCTGTTTATTCTGAGATGTTTCCCCCTCCCCCATTTATTTCTTGATTAACACAGTTTCTATTAATTGTTGGTGACACAAAACTACAGTTGGTTTGAGCCTTGCTTGATGTTTACAGTGTTGCCTTTTTTTTTTCTTTTTTTTTTTCTTTTTGGTCAGCTGCCAGCACAATCTTGATTAAAATCTTTTGTTGTTGCATGTATGTTTGGTTTTTTTTGTTTTTTTTTTAAATGTATATGAAACGTTTTAGACACCAAATGTCCTAATTTTTAAAACACCTTTGTCTGTAACATTGTAGATCTAAATTTAATTGATCTTCAGAGTGCAGCAAGGTTTTTATTTCCATCAGTTTTATCTTTCGTTATGGATAAATGCAAACTTAAACACAGCTTAGTTGTGGCTTTTTGTGTGTACATCATTTGCCTTGCAGCGTGGGGAGGATCTTGGGTTGTCCGTGGGTGGGAGGACGCAGCCGGCACCTCTGTGACGTCATCAGGGTTCCGTGGGCTCAGTTTTACGCGGGGAGCCACTCGCGTCTCCTTCCCGACAAACCCGCTTCCCACAGGGCGCAACATCGGCCACATGATCCTGGCCGACCCGGATCCTCGAACCCTCCACAGCTGTCGTCAAAGAAAGCGTCCAGTATCCTAGCAACGCCGGATACTGCAGCTCTTTCCGGAGGAGGACTTCCGCATCCGAGCGCGAGCCTCGCGTTTCCGTCAACATTGACCGGGAAGCGTCGGCACGTGGCGGCAAAAGCAGCCAGGTAGGGCAAAACTTTGACCTAAGAGCCGTTCAGATTGCTTCTTTGTCACTAGATTCAGGTTTTGATGCAGTCGCAGATATACATATAAGTGAATATTCCACACGACGATGTTGTGGCTGTCAGACGAACTACCAGGAAACACGTCTGTGTGTCCGAGACTTTATTTGCTGTTTCAAGTGGATATTTTTACTCTATTTTCTCAATTATTAAACAAATATCTCAAACTAATGTTGAGATATTATTTGTTTATCTTGCCAATAAGTGTTTGGTAGGAAGTATCCCTCCTATTAAAGTTTTTCGAGACGTTTAAAACTCAATCTTTGTATGACCTTCAGGTGTCCTCTTTACTCGTTACTGCTGATCAGTATTGAGAACAAGTCATGCTTTGTCTGACGCTGATCAGTAGTTGTTCATTCCCAACTGAGCCATCAGTAGTTTTCCTTTAAGTGCTGCCCCCGCATCACTTCTGCCCACATCCAGCTGTGTGGGCTTCAACTAGCTGAAAAGCTGCGTTTGTGCTGCACCATTCTGTGGCTGTAACTCATTATAAGATGACAGATGCTTGACAGATGTGGAGCAAGTCAGTTAAGATGAGTAGGGTCTGCTTTGCTGTGATATATGCTGACAATTGGTTTGGAATCACCCCAGCGTCTAAAATGCTCACAAAAAAACTGGTAAGCTGTGGTATGCTCATCGTAACTTTTTCCCAATAGGTTGTCTGGGCTGTCCGTCATGAAGCAGCGAGCCACCAAGGTGCAGCGGAAAGAGGAGGAGACGTTGTGCTGCTGTGAGTATGTGAACAGGCACGGGGAGCGCAGCCATGTAGCAGCCTGCTGCTGTGACTGCGAAGACCTGGATGATGCCTGTGAAAGGTGAGAGGTGGCAATCCACAAACATCTGCACAAAAGAACAACAAAAGAACAGAAAAAATCATTATAGATCAGTATATCCACAGTCCTAATCCTAACCTGCTGTTTATTATTTGAAATCGTGACTTATGCATTCATTATGTGAAAAATATTACCCTTTCTAAAATCCGTGCTAGGTTTATGAAGAGGGAACCTCAGAGAGCCGAGTCTTTATCGAAGGTGGCTCAAGTCGTTAAAGACCGGGTTCGTGTGCCTTGGCTGTGGGGCGGAGCACGGAAAGTGGACCTGTCCATCATCCCTCCTCTTATTCTTCTTCCTGCTCTGCTCCACCTCGCTGCCCTCCACTTCCTGCTTGGCCTGGTGGTCCTGACAGCTCTGCCTGGCCTAGTCCTGTGGTATTATTATTTTACCCACTACCAGAAAGGACGTACTCTGTTCTTCCTCAGCCTCGCGCTCTTCTCCTTGGGATACATGTACTACTTATTCCTAACAGAGGTGCTTCCTGCTGGAAATATCAGCCTGGTCCAGGTATCCATGGTAACTGTAGGGGTCATGCTCACCCTCGTAGCGCTAGTTCACACTAAGCAAGATGCTGGTGTTGTGCTGCTAAGCCAGAAGCCTGCACACAGTACGGTGAGGTGTGACAGCTCTCTGGCTGACAAAGACACAGGCACTGATGGAACAATGGATGCAGCCAGTCGAACGAGGCCTTCAGAGCAGGCGGGCGTGGAGCCAGAGGAGAGCGGCAGAAGGAACCGGTGCACGGCCTGCGGGGTGGTGCGGCCACCGAGGGCGGGCCATTGCCGGATCTGTGGCGTCTGCGTGCTGCGTCTCGACCACCACTGTGTTTGGTGGGTCCCGTCAAAATGCCTTTCACTCAGTTACTGCTCCTTCCTCCTTTTCTCACATCTCAAATATTTTGTCATCTTTAATCTGTTTACAGTTCAGATCACTGAACCTAAAAAAAAAATTCATTTTAATGTGCGAATCAGTCTCCTTCAGCAATTGTCTTTCCTTTTATGACGTAAGTGAATCTTTGTTGATGTCCTCTCATACTTTACCTTCATTTGCTCCAATATGTGGTCCTGCATGAGTGTAGTGTAGTAATCCAGTGGTCTCTGTACCATGTTTTGTCTACCTGTGTGTGTTTGTGCATTCGTCCGTCCCCCTCCATGGGCAGGATAAACAGCTGTGTGGGCCAGGCTAACCACCGCAGCTTCCTCCTAACACTCATCCTCTTCCTACTGACGTCCCTGTATGGAATCAGCCTGGTACTAGGGAGTGTGTGTCCCAAACAACACCTCTTCCTCGCTCTGCTCTACTGCCCAGGAGTCTACAACCAATACAGGTAGAGAAAAGAGCATTTTGCGTTGGCCTTCCTGTCATCTACTTTGTGTCATTTTTTGGTCTTGTGTTTGTGTTATAGCACTGCACTTTGCTTCACGTGCGCGTGGTACAGCAGTATCGTGACTGGTGGGCTGCTACATCTGCTGGTGGTACAGGTGATCAACATCAGTCATAACGTGACTGAACGGGAGGCACGTTTGGCCCTGAGGGAGAAAACTGCTCGCAGCACTTACTGGGGACTCGTCGTGGACACCGGGGTCTATTCTCGAGGTTTCCGTGGCAACTGGACAGAATTCCTGACCATGGGAGACAAAAAGAATCCTGCCTCTGTGACTCCAACAGACCTGGTTTAGAGGGTTTAGAGGGCTGTTGCACAAACTGCTCCAAGGGTTTAATCTCCTGTACATGCTGTTCTAGCAAAGCCCATTGGGGGGCAGTATGGATCCATTCAATATGAGTAGTCAGATTTTCCAGTTCTGTGCTGGTATTGCTGGCCAAGTCCAGCTCTTGAGTTGTCCTATTCGTAAATACACTGTTAATAGCTGTAAATGATCTATTTTCATATTATCAACACTGACATCGCTGATACTATGCAGTAATAATCTTCCATTCATGCCTTATTCCATGTTTTTAAGCCACTCACCTAAACCCTTTTTTTTAAACAGTGTCTGTCTTTTACTTGAATATTGTCCTCGTGTTCTCTACATTCTAGTGCCTTGTGTTTCTATGGTATATAAGTCCAGCACAGACAAATCACTGAATAGCATTTCAAGGATGCTCCCTGCACATTGCATTATTACTCAGTCAGTTGTGCCGTGTCTGTGGATATTCATGCAGCTGATTCCTGCAGCTGAATCACACCATCCATCAGAGTCAGGGTAAGTTTGAGGTTGCATACTGTATATGATGGGTAGAATGTATTTAATTTGCAGTGGAACAAAATAAATGCACAGCTCATAAATGTCTGTTTTCTACTGCTGCCACTTTTATTAGTGAAGAGAATGATTTCAGTTCAGCCAGAAATTGTATTTCTCCGGTTGCCTGTTTGCATGAAATGCTTTTTTATTCAAATTAAATGAGTTCAGGTACTACAGCAAGTCTGTGTTGTTTCATCGGTCATTGGAACGTGTGTCTCACTGGTCTCATTATTGCATATGTATCAGAAAGTTTCTGCCAACTGCAGCTGAAAATCGGGGAGAACATCAACCACTTTCCATGCCAGCCTCTCCCTCCGCCCCTCCTTTACTCTCTCCTCGCGCTGAAGACGTGGAAGCTGTCCCCAGGCCAGGAAACATCGCTGCAGAATCCGCCTGAAAGCCAGCAGATGGAGGGACAGACGGAAAAGAGCAAGTGACCAGTAAGAAACTGCATTACAGGCCACTGTAGGTTGTCAACACTTAATGAGTTTTCACAAGATGTTAGTGGGGCCCGCAGACCACGGCAGCTGGGATGCCAGTGGGAATTCAGCTGCAGGATGTGGTCCTTTAGCTCACCTCTCCTGGCAGGCTGGCGTTGACGTGTTCATATTTTGTGATAAGGGCAGTGACATTAAAATGTTCTTTAAAATATTTATTTTATGAATAAAAAATTCGCTTAAACCATCATTTCACAACCCATAATTCATGTTCACCTGACTTTCATTTATCTGTCTTATAAAATTGCACATTCCCCCAGACAAACTTTTCTGACATGACTGCTGTTCCCATTATCTTCTGCTGCACAAGTATGTTAGTCAGCGACACCACAGTGATGCATGTAAACAGGAATGCTCAAGCAAAACTCCATTATTTAGCTTATGAGAGGATTATTGTGGAAACTGTCTTGAATTATCTGTAAGCCACAGAGTGCCGAGCTTTAAACACTATGCTATAGCAACTAATGCAAATATGGATCAACAAAACACCAGGGAATGTATTTATTAGAATATGAAGAGAGATAAAGATGAGGGAAATTAACTGTTCAAGCTCATATTCTGAAAACTTTCATCTTTGTATATTATTACGATGATAAGAAAAGTCCATAATGTGTTCAGGCATCTGTTGTTTTGTTTTTATTTTAAATTAAAGGTTTGATTTATTGGTTAAATTTGTATTTAATTGACTTTGCCCCCTGATAGTTGGTTATGTTAATGAGGGAACATATAGAAAAGTCATGGGTAACCTGACCTGTTATGGTGCTCCTGAGCCCGCTCCTGGTGGTCCCATTCCAGCAGCTTCTGCTGGGTCACATGGTCACACAGCGCAAACAGGAACCTCCTCAGAGTGTGAGTGTGATACAAATGCTTGGCTTGCTCCTCCTTAATCGTCCTCCAGACCTTAATCTGGGAGAGACAGCACTCAAATCAGACATAAAGATATAAAATATATATAATGGCCTAAGTTAAGGAGGAGGATGATGATGATGATGGTGGAGATGGAGCTCAGGAAAAAGTGATGCTCAACATCACTGACGGTGGATGCTACCGCTGTCTGATTAAGTGTGTGTGATTGTGTGTTTGTGAATACACACTCTTTTCCAGCAGCTTAAGCTCCTCCGAAGCAAGAAGTGCTGGTACAGTTGGTCTGCGGAAGCCCGCTTCTCAGACTGGGATGCTTTTACTGACTGGTGCCAGCCCAGAGCACACCGTCGCAGCAGGGAAAGATTGGAGTGACTCTCGGCCAGCTGGCAGGGAACACGGGAAAGAGGAAAAGCACATAATACAATTTGATAAATGCACCGCAACACGCTTGCGTGTGCCAGATTGACACAACGGCAGAGTGTGAAATGATGAAGAACAGATCTTAGACTAATCTCATTCAGTCCATATTTTTTTTGCTGAACAAGGTTTGTTGTATTCAGGCTGTTTTGTGTCCGTCCAAAGCGCGATACTGTCACTGAGAATCAGCTGCACATTTATTATTGGGTTTGGTGGGGATATTTTAGTGCCTGGATCAGTCGCTTATTCTTAGT
>BJFM01002959.1:106021-116616 GCA_016586285.1 Arothron firmamentum
CCCCCCCCCCCCCCACCTATAGCTTGAGGATTACATTTTGCAGCTGCACGATGACAGTTCATACCTCACAATTGTCATCTCGTTAAAGGTGTTGAATCAGGTTGCCCATGGACGCACAGTGTAGTTTTTTATAGTACATAATGAGCTCAGAGTTCCGCTTTTGAAAACAATGAGAAGAACAATAGCAATTCACAGAAATAAATAAAATGGGACTGTGACCAGGGAAAAATGATCCAAGCACACATCGCTATTATTAGCTATCATTTCCCTGTGAAGTGACTAGATCCAGGGGGGAGAATAGCAAAACAGTTCATGGTCTACGAGCTAGTAATGAATTTTTAAGTACCACGTAAATAACAGCATTATGAGACTGAAACATGTTGCCTTTAATGCCCGACAAAAGATGCAGGACCTGCACTGTCAGATTAAAGTAATTCCATATCCATCTAGGACTCAGTGTGCACCAGGACCTGGATTTATCCTTTAAAAGGAAATCCTTCCTCCGTACTCATCACGGTTTCCTGGGTTGTAGGAGGTGTGAGCTGTGATAATGGGAAGGCTCAAGTGCTGCCTTGGTTCCCGTGAAAGCACATGACATGTTGTGTTGTTAAAGTGTTGAGCTGGAGAACACGTTGCATGTGCCTGGAGCTAAACTGGAGAAGAAAGGAGGTTTGCCTTCATCTTGGCTCTGCTGCGGTCAATCAAACGTTTCCATGGCAGCAGTCCTCTCCGCGACAGCAAGTTTTTACTGTAATGTTGTCTGGCCAGCTTCTGGAACTCCTGTTGCTTTTTGATCTCCCTCTGTTTTTCCTCTTCTCTCTATGCACACACACACAAACACACACACATTAATATTCAGTAACATGTCATTGGTCAAAGTACACCCATTAAAGCTAAAACAGTTTGTACTTCTTTTTCGCGCCTTTTCTCCTCCTTCCTTCTCTGTGCCGCTTGCCGTTTCTCCTCCTCCCTCTCCCACTGCATCTGCTCCTCGGCAGCTTTCGTCGCAGCCTGAAAAGTTTGATTGTTCCACACAATTACAATGCCAATGACCTTACAAAATGCTGAGGGGGGTCTAAAACTCATCAGCGTAGCACCAGCTTCTCCTCTGCCTTCCTTCTCTTGAGCTCTTCAATTTCCTTCCTCCGCTCGGCTCGATGGCGTGCTCGGGCCTCCATGGCTTCGCAGAGCGAGCGAGCGAGAGAGAGAGAGAGAGAGAGAGAGAGAGTGGTGAACGCTCTTTTGTGGTTAAAACAAACGTGTAGTTCTGTGTCCTGCAGGAACACTTCCCAGCCAGACACGGTTAACGTGTGAGTGCAAAAATAGGCTGTCCTCTGCTCAGGCGTGTGCTGAACTTGCAGACTCACCCGTGATGATTGGATGTTGTGGTTGCCTTTGAGGTGTACAAACATCGCCTGGTTCTGCAGGGAACGTCTGTGTCCTGCATCGGAACCACGGAGAGAAAAGGTCAGTCGCAGATACCAACTCTGCCCAAGGAGGCATTCATTTGAAGAGCGCATTTCATGGGGGTAAAATATGAGCCCGAATGGATTGGTCCCTTTTTATCTGCACCCTGGATATAACGTACAGCTTTAACATTTCCTCCTGAGAACAGAACAAATATATAATTTCTTTCCAAATTTACTTGAACCTGGGGCGCTTTTTGACATTCTGGAACTCTATGAAGACCTATCAACACGTCCCTCTGGTCCAGATTGTTTTTCCGCTGACAGTATAATTTTCTCTTCCAGCTTCATGCCCGTCGCCCTCCACCCCTCCCTCCATTCTGCTATTTGCTTTTAAAATCTTGGTTGTTGGAGTTTGTGTGTATGTGTGTGTGTGTGTGTGTGCGTGCTCACTTTTGCTGCTGGACGGTGTGTCTGCTCTCTAACCTGGCGCACTGCCAGCCTGCCATTCTGGAGCTGCCGGAGCCCTGGACTGTGTGCTGGGGCTCCTGGAGCTCAGCTGCGGTTGGAGCTGCATGACGGGTGACGTGCAACGGCTGTGATGGACAGGCCAGGTTCCCCACGGGGGTCTTTCTTCTAGGGTCTGCAGAGGCAGCGGGGGCAAAAGTGTCTGACCCGTGGTGATTTTTCTATGGGTAGAGAAATAGATATGACATTACCACATATGAATAAAGTGAAAGCGGGCCTTAGGTCTGGGTTCAGGCTGCAGGGAGACGGCGGTGTTAGGATGGAGTTCCATGACTGGGCTGCAGGAATCCTGATATGAACACAGATGGAGCCTGCAGGCTTCCCACTGACTTTTCCAACACTAACTCCTACCGATAACTTCCATCTACTTCTGTTTCCTCTGTCCCTCTTGGGCTTTTCAGTTATTTCTTCTGCATCTTTTCCATCCATGTTTTTCCTCCTATCTAAATGTCAGCTTTAACTTTTTTGAGTTATTTTCCCACCTGCTTAGCATTCTGAATGTGCACAAAATCATTTTTTTTCACTGTAACCCCAAATGTACATCTTCCAAAAGAAAGGATGCTGTTTTTACTTGTTCTTTCTTATTGCTACTAAAAACATTGTACATTTGTTGTTGTTGTCACTCCAGTATAGTTCAAGGATAAACTGAGTGAAAACTTTAATTGCCATCTGTGGTTCCTGTATTACCCGCAAGGACCAATTTCTAATTTTTTTTCCATTTCTGTGGGCTTCCACACATTATGTGGGCATGAGAGTTACTGAGAGTAGATTTCACCTTGTCTCTGCTCTCCTGGTGGTTAGCTGCCTCAATCGGAGCCTTTACCGGCTTTAAATTTGGGGTGTCACTGGCTTCGGGTTTGGAGGCTGACACAGCATTGATAAAAGCAGCCATCTTGTTCTGTGTCTCCTGCCGCTGAGCCAGAATCTCTCCTTGTTCCCTTTGCACGCGACGCAACAGGTGCCACCCAGTTAAACACCTCTGCAGCATCCGCCTTCGGTTGTTCTCCATGGCTATTTGGCATTTCCTGGAGAAAATAACAGAAGGATTTGGTCATTTCCTGAAGAATAAGAGAGTGTTCATTAGAAATCTGAGTCAGTCACGAAGGCTGCAAGAAAGAAATCACCCTGGAAAAAAGCTTGGTCATAGGAGATTGAAGAATTAATGCTCCTTCTTGAAAAGGACGGATAATAGGCACAAACTTGAAGCAAGAAAAAGGATTCAAATCATTTCAGTAGTCTCTGAGAGCCATCCTACACTTTCAGGGAGATGTAAGTTCATAAGTTGGTGCTTTTAAAAGTCTGACTAAATCATTTAATCTACGCTGAATGCCAGTTCCCAAAAGCAGAACTGCTTCCACACTCCTACAGGTCAGTTGGGGTAAATGTTCATGAACCCCTGAATTCATCTCTTTTTGCTTCCTGCCTGTTTCCTTCGCGCAGCTCCTGCTCCGCTCTGCCGACCTCTCGGTGCTTCTGTTCTGCCCACACCACTGCCCGCCAAGCACGCCACACTCTCAGCTTCACCTTCCAGTGGCAGAGGGCCAACGTCTTCTCCATGAGCAGCCGTCGGTCCAGCACCGTTGAGTGCCATATGGAGAAGTGCTTCTGTAAACACTTTAACATGCATGCAAATGTAAACCTTCAGCTAAGTGGGTGTGATGCACTCACCATCCCACACACAACGTGGAGCTACCAACCTTGAGATTCTGCATGTGAATCATGGCATGTATGCTGTTTTCTCTATGTCGGCTCTCTGCAGCTTGTTGCTGCCCTTTGACTGAACGTGAAGGAGCTGACTGGGGGCCTCTGCCAACTTTTGCTGCAACTTTTTCCTTTTCCCTGTGGAACAAACACAGATGGTTCTATCAGAGTAACAAGCAGGGCATATTTGCAGTCTTAGCTATCAATTGCAGAAGAGAAATTCTTCATTCTATCAATGTAAAGAATAATAGATCAAAATACTATTAAAGTCACATGGTGTTCGAGGGTCACTTCGCCACTAAAGGATACCTCTGTCGACCTGGTTGCTCTCGGTGTCTCCTGTCTTGCATCTGCTGTCGTAATTTTGCCATTGCAGTCTGCAACAAGTGCTCCTGCCTCTGCACCTCCTTTATCTCCTCCATTTCCACCCCCATCTTTGCCTCTCGCCTGGCACCCTGCCGAGCCTCCATCTCACTCTGTTTCTTTAGCCTCTCCACCTCCCGCTGAGTCCTATTTTGCCGCACCTTCAGAGGCGGTTGGCAGCGGTTAAAGCAAAGGGAGTGCTACTTGACAATTTTACATCTCTTTGGAGAACCTCACTTTAGCGCTTTACCTGCAGGGGTCGTGCATCCATGGTGATGACAGGGTCTATATGCTTCTTCCTCCTTTGTCCTTTGTCCAGCACCAGTTCATGCATCATCGCACTGTCCAGCACATTGCACTTCCGGAGGTTCTTTAGGACTGCTTTGACAGCCCTGCTCTCTTTCTCCTCAGACAGACACCTGTACAGCTCTGGCATTAAAAGAGAATTATTTGACACTATTTATTGTGGCTCCACCGTACTAAAAATGATTATTCTTAAGTTACCATCAAAGTTGCTGTAGCTCTTGGCAGCAGGGTGAGATTTATCCAAAGCAGCAGCAGCGCTTTTCCTCTCAAATGAGGACGTCGGATCATCATCATTGTCTTCCAGGTGCAACTGACTGCTCATGAACTTGCGAAGAAAAGCTTGAGCTAAAGGAGGCAACCGCAGAAGTATTGCTTTACAGCTGGCTGCTGCACAGGCTCAACTCCGCAATTACATGGGAAACACTTCAACAGCTGTTGCTTTTAGCGGTTTACCTTCTCTGTAAGAGTCATCGTGGTCTCCTAAATGGTCAGGGGCCTGTCATAATACAGATAGGATGTTAGCTGCTAGAGGTTTCATAAGGGAGATTTGAGGTACAGCAATTTGTGAGGCAGTTTCTATTTTCATACACCAATTCAGCTGACAAAAGATGCAGTTTTTGTATCAGCTCAGCTGCTTCAGGCTGCTTTGCTTTTTTTTTTTCTTTTGTTTTTTTAAACTGAAAAGACAAGGTACAGGTATATCCTAGTAGTTCATATTAAATCTGACGACAAAAATGCATGCTGGGTAAAAATTTCTAATATGTTACACACAGAGATGTTCTTCTCACCTTCCTCCATTGATTAATATCAACATTCTGCACATAAATCTCTTCCTGACAGAAAAACCATTTCAGGTTTTTGCTGGTAATATTTGCACTGCTGAAACATGGTGCTGCTGTCACTGGCACCTGTGCCTGTATTTAAAAAAATGTCCAGCTAAGCTCACAGACACCTTGAGCTGCTGTTGCATCGTACAAATTGAGGACTAAACCTGCACCTTACAGTATGACTGAAGATTATTTAATGGGAAAGCTTAGCCTGGGCTTAAATCAGCAGATTACGGAAAAGTAATTTTACAAGTGTCAAAAATGGCGGGTCTGCAGCAGCTACAGCAGCAGTTCATTTATCTTATTCCAGACTGTGAGAGTCAGAGGAAAAAGCCATCTGGCCTTGTCCATATAAGCAACACCATGACAATAAGATAATATGGTATTTCATTCAGAAATCCTGTGTGTTTTTTTTATATTATTATTATTATTTTACAGTTGTGCTTTAACTAAAGGGTTAGGTTAGCCTAAATAATAACTATGTGGTGCTGAATGTAAAAGTTCAGCCACTGTTTTTTAGTCAACATATTTTGAGCATTTGTGCACTTTCCTCACATTTAGAATGATTCTAATTGTTAAAAAATGTGTACACATGTAAATTAAATCTAAATCTAAATGTTAAATATAAATCTAAATGTTATATCTAAACCACAATGTTAAATATAAATCTTAATGTTCAAAAGGAAAGTGAGCTAAATGTTCAAAATATGTTAGCTAAAAAAACATTGGCTGAACTTTTACATTCTGCACCCCATAAGTAACATCAGACTTAAAGATTTCTGACTTCTTAAAAGAGCACATACATTAGGGAAAAAAATGTAAAAAATGTTTTCATTATTTTGATGATTTTGGCCTGGTGTTGCCAGTCACCAAGTTCTTCAAGCATCAGGGTGTGAGCTCCAGAAGTGCTGCAGGCTGCCTGTGGGTGCACCAATCATGGAAGTAGCTACAGTCTGCTTGATTAGACCTGAACTAAATAATCCAAGACCCAGAACTGAACAAAAAGTTAGCAAAAAGTTAATAATGGAAGCATCACACCCTCGACTCAGTAATATTAAAAGAAGTTGACATTTCCAAAGCAGGCCTAAAAAACATACCTTTGTTCCTCCAGTTGCTTTATTCTCGCCGAGTCCATCCCACTTAAATAAATGACTGTAGTCGTGAAATGCCATGTTCATTATTATATATTAACTTTTGATACTATGACTGAGCCAAAAACATTTAAATTCGTCTTCAAAATTTCAATATAGGTAAATCAACTAGAAAGGCGCTCAGAGAGAGCAGATCTGCGCCGAGAAGGTCACATATTGTCGCTATTTCGACCTGCACACAGGAGAAAAGGCCTGCTTGGCCTTAATCTTTGGCAGATCAAGAGTCAGATTCCTTCAGATCCTTTGATCATCATATTTTCTGTTTGATCGTATTTATGCGCGACTCTTGAAATTCCTGGATTCAAGATGGCAATCCGATGTGTAATTATCTGTTATTTACACCATTCTAAACATTTCCCGGAAGTTGCATTAAAATCCGTTCATAACTTTTCGAGTTATTTTGCTAACAATCAGATGCGCCGGCGATTGTCGGAGGTAATAAAAGTATTACAAAGTCACCGAAGAGTCCTCTAGTTTACCAAGACGGCAACGCTCAAGCAATACTCGCATATTGTTCTGGGTAATGTAGTTAATCAAGCACGTTTTATCTTCATTTTGACTCCTCAACGACTTCTATGGACAGCATTTCCCACTAGGCTATGTGTGTATCTCGGGCGTCCTTTCGGTAACCATAGAAACACATGTTCGTTGGCCTAGGCGATATCAAATACAGTTCTTTTTCAAATAAACTCTTGGTCTAAAATGTAATTCTTATGAAATCCTTTGAAACCTTATATGTCGAATAAAACCTTTGTATAAAGAACGACAAAACAAAAACAGCCACTATTTTGTTTTAAGTCCTGTACACGTCACTCTCGTCTTTTTGTTGGCGCCGGTGATGACGACATATTCCTGAGACTTGTAGTCACTCTCAGGCTGTGAAAATTCAGGTAGGAAAATTAAACATCCTTTAAAGAAATCAACATACATGATCTAAGAAGAAGAAGCGTCAATGCAACATCTATCATTTAAAACGTTTAATCCTGTTAAATTGCTTTTTAAAGTAAAGTTTGATTGATTGTTATCGTTTCACGTGCTCTTCTGCTAACATTAGCTACATGTTTGCACTATGAAACATCAGTTGTTTCAGGAAACACCCGTTGTATGGCTGGCACCAAGATGAAGCTGGAGCTGTCCCGTGTGGTTCAGGGAAGAGGTCGGTTAGGTGTTCTGAAAGGGCTCGGCAGAACGGGACAGCACTCTCTAGACGTCCCGGGGTGTCTGCTGTACACACACTTTGGCACAGTTCCACACCTGACCCAGGACACGCTCCACACCATGAACAACCTCCCCTCTGTTGCTCAGGTTACGCTGTCTAATATGTAAGATGAACTAATCTCAAATACACACACGCACACGCCTTTCTGCATTTACTGCTCACTTTCATTTCTATTTTCCTAAAGGGCAGAGCACCAGGAAGTGTTGGAGGAGTTTAAGGATGGATTCAGGAAGTTTGCAGGTGAATACACTCTTCTAACTTGATCTTAAGTGAAATTCAAATTTTGTATATCAGTATTGCAGCTTCATGGGTTGTACTTTAAAGGGGGGGGGGGGGGACAAATGTAAAGATTATTATGTTTTAGAATTCCATTTGGAAAACAGGCCTTGACTTAATTATTCCAGTGACTCAGCAAATCTGTTACTGGCTTTAAATCAACCACATATGACTCTGCTAGAAAGATTTTGTATCTGACGTTTAAGCAGCCAGACGTCGGAGCTAAAGAGCTATAGATTGATATAAATATCATGAAAAATGTACAAATTAATAATGGACATACCATACCATATATAACATACATACTTCATAAAAATAATTACCAGTGGCTGCATTAAACAGATTGATATGGCCCTGGATAAAATTGCAGTTGTCAATAATGCATACAAAAGGCTAATATAAGCATTCAGTCTGTTGTACTGTGGGAGCTGCCGTACAAACCTTTAGGCATCTGATTGTTGACTTTGTTTGAACGGTTCATTTGAATCCCAGAATACTTCATCGATTTAAGCACGGCACCGTTTTCTTGGCGGCTTTTAATCGCTTCCAGTTGAATTTGCCGATAAACCCTTCTCAACATGCAATAATTTCACGCACCAGGTCTTCATGATACAGTGCTGTACTGCTCCCTTCACGACCCAGCGACCCCCTGCCCAGCAGGTCATACCACTAACAAGGTGAGTTTTTGCTTAAACTAATAAATTCACCGTTATGGTGGCGGTGTTTTTATAGGTTAATTATTACTCATTATAGCAGAGTAGGAGTTGCTAGGTAACTAGCAGAGGCCTTCATTCAATGCTCTTGGTTTAAAATTGCAGTTTTTCTATTTTCCTACTACTGCAACTCCTACTTTTAGCTAATTGACAAACATACCCCGGCTAAAGACCTCCAAGGTTTAAAGTATGGAACTTTTGAAGTACTGTCTTGGCCACCAAGTTCCCCAGATCTCAGTCCAGTTGAACATGTTGTGGGATGTGGTGGGCACACAAGTCTATCCATGGGGGCCGCCACTTTTTAAATTACAGGATATCCTGCTCAAACTTTGGTGTCAAATACTGCAGCACACCTTCAGGGGTCCAGTAGGTTGGTGATCATTTGGGAGCAAAGGAGGGAACAACTTATGGGTGTCCGGTCTAGCACTCATACTTTCCTAAAAATTGTTGTTTTCACAATGCTTTTCCTGGGTTGTCATCAGACGGTGTCGGTGTGGGGCAGTGGTGGACGCATAGAACTGACGGCGGCAAAGTTCATGGCTCTCCAGAAAACCATTCAGCCGGACTGGTACCAGAGCATGGCGGACGGAGAGACGTGGCTGAGCAACACGTCGCGCAAAAGAGTTCGAAAATCAGTGGAGCGAACGTTGGCGCATTTGGATGAATGTCTGCTAGTGCACAAAAACTCACAGGTACACGCACACACACACACACACACACACACACACACACACACACACACACACACACACACACACACACACACACACACACACAGCTGGTATCTTTCATCTGTGAATTAGTCATGCAGAGCACAGGCAGACACTTCTGCTGTACAACCTTAATAGGGTTGGAAGCGGCGAGATTCGGGTGACTAAATAATCATTAGGTTATTGGTAGTCGTGGAGGCACTGAGGATGACTAATGAAAGCTTGTCTTTATATTTAAACAAAGTGGTGTAATGCTGATCAACAATAACCCAGCCATGGTTCAGAGGATATACAGCTTTTTCTGATAATGCTTTTACTTTAGCAGCAGTGATGTTTGCAAGGGATTATTCCAGCTCCTAAACCTTGTTTCTGTGGAGATTTGCTCTGAGTCCTGTCATACTGAAATGTGATAATTTAAGTTAGGAGCTCTCACCTTTAATGCCTGTGTTTCTTCCCAGGAGTTCGAGGGAGCGGAGATCTTTGGGGTGGTTGAGGGTGGAGACATTCTGGAAGAGAGGGTTCGCTCAGCAAAGGAGACGGCCAAGAGGCCCGTAGGGGGATTCTGCTTGGATGGCTTCCAGACGGGCTCCATGGACTGGGCCCTGAGGACCCAGCTCATCAACGCCGTGACCAAGGAGCTGCCCGAGGACAAACCCAGGTCAGCAGTCTCAGTGTACTCTTTAACGGTAGAATACTGGAGAATAGCGGCACCACTTTGTCCGCCGTTGTTTAGGAAGGCCAATGGAATTTGGATTTCCAAACGTTTCAGGCCACGTACAAAATCAATTACTCCAAAGTACAATCAAAAACATGAACCAGCAGAACACAATTAATGTGTAGTCACATAAAATAACACATTTCGTTTGTTTTGAATGTGCCGTCCTCTTGGAACCTCTGCTCAAAGCAGATGTTTTTAACATCCTAGGTGGGATATTCAGGAAGTATACACTTCTATTTAAATGAATGACGTCCATCTTCATTTCTTTAATTATTCTATGCTAAATAATTCCTGCTAGCTATATAATAGAGACTCTATACTCCGGAAAATCTGTGGTTCCGACCTGTGTGGGCGTTGCTGCCCTGAGGTTGCAGGAAGAACTCTGGTGGTGGTTCCCGTGCCGGGATCATCTGTATCCGCGCAACGGCGAACTTTGCCAAGTTTATTTGTGAACAGGCTTATCTCCGACACCGCGGGGCACCGTCCCCAGTGGCGGTCAGGCCACACTTCTTTAGGTGTGCTGGTGGCTGCTGGGGAGTGCAGCTGAGTCATTTTCAAATTGTAAATTGGATTCGACCTTGATGCCTGCAGGCAGCGATGCAGCGGCGGCCACTCAGCTGAGAGCCCAGCCAGGCACAAACACACACGGGTACATATGTGGCTGGAGGGGGGGGGGG
>BJFM01002959.1:116643-144684 GCA_016586285.1 Arothron firmamentum
ATGGCTTCTGTCACTGAAACAGTTAACATATTGGATGGAAATTGCACTAATCCTTGTGATTTATTGATCTTGAAATCCAAATGTGGTGTTGTTGCTGTGACTCAGGCTGCTCCAGGGCGTAGGACAGCCGGATGAGGTGCTGGCGTGTGTGGGGGCCGGAGTGGACCTTTTCGAGGCTTTCTTCCCCTTCCTGGTGACGGAGCGCGGCTGCGCCCTCGGCTTCAGCTTCGACATCTCCCCGGACCCGGAGCGCGCAGGTAGTGCGCCCAGTGCAGGTGTGGTGACTGGCTGCTGCACACTCACTGTTCGAAAACCTAAACCTTGTTTGAAACTGATCGAGCCTCTTTTAACCTTTTTAACCTCTAGAAGCTTATTGACCTTTTCCAGCACTAACTTTATTCATCATGTTGGCTGAATAACTCTTTTGAGCACCGATCATTTAAGTTGCATCAATTTCACTTCATTTTGTTGATTTTCCTGATGAGTGCGTTGTTTCATGCTCTCTGAGTACCGTCATTATTATTATTAGGATCATACTCATATTTTTATATTTCTTCCACGCATGTGGCGCTTTGTGCATGTCAGACCGTACTTCAGGACTTTGAATAGTGCTTGTGCGGCTCTCTAATTGCGTTTGTTGGGAATGACTTTAATGTGGTATTTCTTTGATTTTTTTTCCCTGTCTATCTGCATTTTCAAATTCACACCCATTTGAAGTGACTCAAGGCCGCTGGGCTCCTCTGCTGGGGTTTGGCTGGTCTTGCTTCTCATTTCCGGACATGGCGCCCATCACGGTTGCTGGTTTTTCAGCTGCGCTGCAACATTTAATCCATATTTATAATTTTGGGGATAATATACAGAAATACTGATGCACTTAAAATCCACAAAGAGGAGATGGTCTGATGGTCTGAGACGGAATGATCTCAGGGCTGGTTTCTGTGCATGTCGTCGCTGGTGAGCATTTTATAGCCCGAGTTCAGTTCAACTAATTGGGTGGAAAGAAATTCAGCGGTGGTGGTGAAATCAATGGCGGTAGCGGTTCGTTAAGGCAACAGTCACTGTTGCTGCACTAATAGCACCGACTTGGTCCAATTGCAGCCGGTGCCTCAAAAGTTGGGTCAAACTTGCACGAAGTCTGGCATCATTTAGCGCCAGACAGCACTAATCGATTCTGCACAAGCACTCTCAGGGTGTTCAGCGCAGGTGAGAGAGTGACGGTGTCAAAGCTGGGGAAATTTTTTGAAATCCCTTTTCAGCCAATTATGAGGCCCCCCGGGGGGGGCAGACCCTAAAACTAATCCACCCTCCATCCTTCTCACCTTCTTGAAATTTGCTTCTTGCATCCAACTTTCTTTTTCATCATTCTTTCTTTCTCTTCCTCTACTTCTGGACTTTAGTTTCTGACTAACAAATGAGTGATTAACGGCACTTATGCAAGCTTTAAAACTTTGGGGGTAAAGTTGAAAGAGCCATGGCCTCACTTTTGCCTGACAGCGTCACTAATCAATAATCAGCGCTTTCCAAGCTAACGGAGGCGACCCTGCTGCACCGATGGCTCCGTTGTTATCAAAGTACTAACTAGTTGCTGGGAACTGGAGCTATGTGATCAGCTTGTTTCCTGTATGGCTGCTCAGTCGGTCACAGGTGTCAATCATCCTGCATGTGCAGTGTCGAGTCACTAATTAAAGCTAAACGTGTCAGTGTGAGGTCCAAAATGACAGAATAGAATATTAAATTTTTTTAAGTTTACAACTTAACAATGTCACCAGCAGCTAGCAGTTAGTTTAGCAAGATATAATACTACCTCCATCAGGACAATCTGTTGTATTATTATGCAAGTTAAGCAATATTCTGTTTTTTTCCCCACCATTTATTGTCTGCAGACTTTTCTATTAAGCAATAAACCATCCTAAAAGGAAGGAACCTAAAGCCGTTTGTAGCCTCCCTCATTCCTGACTAATTTGCTTGTACAGGCGCTGCTGTCTGTCTTTGTAATTCCTTTAGTTCTCCATTCTTTAGATATACTATTAACTTTGGTGAAGCTTAATATTTGTCTTCTATTCCTGCGCCTGTCCCGCTCGCCTGAAGCCACTGTGGGTAAACTCTCCTGCTTCCCTTTATGATCTTTGCTTCACCTGTTTTGAGTTTCAAATGTTTTTGCTTTGAAATGCCGTCTAGCTCCTCTGCTCCTCATGGATGTGCAGGAGGAGTTGTCAGAACGTAGGAAGCAATTATGTTACAAGAATGGAGAGAATGTAGGACATTGTTGAAACGCCAAGGTTCTTATTTCTGCCGTTGGGCTGACGGTGCCACGCTTGTCTACACAGGGACTTGTCCTCTGCTTAATTAAATAAAACTATGCTGTGAATATGCACTGGTGTCACTGACATACTGATCTATATTGGTAGTGCTAGAACTGGACAAGGAGAGGGGAGCACCAGGGGAGACGCAGCCAAAAGGAGACATTATAGTGGACAGTCAAACACAAATGACGTCCTTTGAGATGAATCTCAAAGATAAGAGGTAACAGCTCGGTGAAACCTCAGGCTTTACAAGCAGCGCTTGATTATATCATTACATTAAAGGGGCTTAATTTGAATTTTTCACCAGGTACCGAGATGACTTCAGAGCCTTGGTGGAAGGGTGTGGTTGCTACTGCTGTAGGAACCACACGAGGGCGTACCTGCACCACTTGCTGGTGACCAATGAGCTGCTGGCCGGAGTCCTGCTCATGGTCCACAACACTTCCCACTATCAGGGCTTCTTCAGCGCCCTCAGAGAAGCTCTGGCCACTGATAAACTCCACCTCCTCGAGAGACGGGTACTTAGTAAAGGCGACAATCCGGAAGGAAAAAACGAATGAGCTCGATAAATCAAAGAGGCGGGGAGGAGGGGAGGAGGGGGGGTATGATATTGCTTCTTTTTCCTGTGAGAGGTCATCAGTCACATGGTTTCAGCGCGCTACAAAAGTTCACCAACACTCGGAGGAGGATAAACACGACACCGCAGATAAGGACGCCCGCCAGATTATCTTCCCCTCTGAGGCTGCAGCCTGGGTTCGCAGGACAATCGCTCCTGCGCCGCTATTGATCAGCGGCGATAACCGGGAGATGTTTGATTGTTGTAGCTGGAAGGCGGAGGGAGGGGTCAGGAGAAATCTGCATGAAGAAAGAAATGTGTGGATGGACGCTGGTTGACTTATCGACCGCATGCCTCCTGGTGTAGATCACCAACATTCTCTGGACTCACTGAAACGGAGCAGAGGGAGGTCATTTACGGGGGGGGAGTGAAACAGCCCCCTCCGCCCTTTTCTACTGCTGTACCTTCAAAAAGATTTGTATGTATTAGATTTCCATCATTTGTCACTTCCTGCTTTTCCAGCGTTTGTCTTACGATTTGTCATCTCATGAATATTTTTAATGTCTCACCTGGATAATTCAATAAAAGCGGCTCCGCTCTTGAGGGCGCGTTTGCATTAAACACGCCACTCGCCAGGAAAACGGGCGTGGCGGTCGATGCCACTCTGGGGTTGTTTTTTTGGAGGTTAAGTGAAGGCTTGAGCTGACAGATAAAGGGAAGGGTGGCTTCTGCCTCCGTGCAGGCTTTTTTTAAGGTGATAAGATATAATTGTATGTCAGGATGAGCAGATTCTCTGTGGGGGCACATGGGAGCTGCCATGAGAGGAGAATGTGATGCTTGATGGGACAGTAGTGGGAATTCCTCCCCTACTTGGGGGTCACCATAATCACGTTGAGCATTAGGGCGAAGTAGGTTGGCGGATGTGCTGTCATCGATAGGTGGGAGCTGGGCATAAATAAAACGGGCTGGGGGGCGAGATGGAAGTTTATTCACGTCTTGTGTGCTGTGAAGGTGTGACCTGCTTTCCCCACATCTGCCACTAATGAATGAATCTGCCCCTAATAAGTTTAGACTGCCAGCCACTTAGTCATTTTGACATATTTATCAATCTTTTGACCTTCCGCTGTTAGATAAAGTGGAACGTAAGTGAAGGCATTGGAAATGAGATGGGGCTGAGTGAAATGAGGTGCCTAAAAATAAACGCGTGCAGGAACGGGATTAAATAGACAACAGAACCAGATAAATGAGGTAAAAACTAGACTTGAGCGTAGGTTGTAATTTATGCTCCCAGGAGGTCTGAAGTTGAGACGTAAATTAGCATTTAGCAGCTGAAATATTGAACATTATCTGCACCATCATTCATTTATGCCTTGCACCTATCAAGAGTGGAGGACTAGCATCTATGCTCAGGCCTAGAACTGTGCAATTCTTCATAACGCATGAGATTAGTGTATATTTCTGCACTATCCTTGCAGCCACACAGCAAAATTAAGTCCAATATACAGTTCTTTTAATTTACATCTGCTACTGAAGCATCTGTATTCATAAATATCCACTGGCTAATTGCTGTGCTGATTGGCGCCAAGTCTGGGAAATGTTAAACACTTTAATTTAAAAGTTATTAATTTGGATTGCAGTTATTGTCGCGCACTTGCGTCCAGTTAACGTTTTATGCAGCGGCTGAGCTCCAGTGCTTGTCTTTCAGACTCAGTGATTGTGTTTGTTTCGGGGCTAATGCTCATCCTCTGTGTGCCTCTTTATCTGCCGGCTGTTAGCGAGCGCAGCCTCCATGCACAAGAGCCCTGAATGGCCCAGCCAGCAGGGGGGCCTCATAACTCATTCCAACCAATTATACAGATGGGGTTTGCTATTCAGACCCGATCACTACAAGTTCCTCTGCTCTCTCCTTGGGACGGCTTCACAGGATGAGCCTCGCCGGGCTTTTATCTCACACTTCAGAGGGCAGCCAAGCTTTTCTTCTGTTGTCTCAGCGGCGCTGCGAGAAAAAAAGAACAAGCTTTCCCGAAAACGACACGGCAGCAGAGCGCATCAGGTGTTATCATGGCGGGAATGACGGCCGTGTCGCCAGAGCAGGACGGGCAGAAGGGACTGGGCTGAGTGTGCCAGTAGCCCCCACACACACACCCCCCCCGCCCCTTTAAGAGGCAAGTGTCCGTGATGCAACGGAAGCTTAACTCATTGATTTGACAAGGTGTCACACTGGCTGCAGCCACAAATCGATTATTTAACAGGCTTATCAGACATGGCCCGTGGGCCGCATCACCCCTCCGGATGATTCTGTTTGCATTTATTAAAACAGTTTGAAATCCAATGAAGCTGCCACAAGCAGACGCCTAATTGCTGCAAGGCGACAAAAAGCACAAACGACTACAGAGGAAAAGCGCGGAAAAGCGAGCACCCGAGTTGTCACAGCGACTAGAAAATCTTTCAGGATGCTGGGGAAGATGGGTAGAAGGAGGAAAAAAGGGATTGGTGGTGGAAAAGAGGGATGCGAAACAACTAATCAGGTGCAAATGGTAGCACAACTAGTGGAGAAATTCAAATAAACAGTCGAAATGGGAAATTTTTGAGAAAATATATGAGAACTGCTAAAAGGCAAAAACAAAGGCACTACAAATAGATGTGTTCTGACCCAAGGAGAGACAGCTGGAACAGGCAGTGTTATGGTAACAGAATCACGCTGAAGTGGGGAAAAATGGGTCTTTCTTTATGGTCTTTTGACATCTCTTTCAGCCTGAGACTCTTCTGGGATTTCCTCCTCCTGGATTAGTGGGAGGCTTCAGCGTGACTATAAATGACTACAAAAAGAATGAATGGCTGCAAAGAGACAAATAGGAGCCCCAAAAAACTCAAACTGCCATAAAGAGACGGAGTGGCTGACTACAAACGAGGAAAAAACACGCAAATATGACAAAAATGCAAACATAAAACGCCAGATGTTGCCATCGTCTTCCCTTTTTTTTTGTTTAAACCAAAAAAACAGGACATTGTGCACCTGCTGCCATAGCGCCTGACCCTTTTCTGTGTTCCCATGGTAACTCTTGGCCACCAGGAAGGTGCAGACACGATTCTCACCATTTGGCAGCCCAACAATGACAAGCGTGAGGCTTGTGACCTCCCCCGTGCATTTGGCGTTTCTTATATAAATCATGGGCTGACACAGTTCCAGAGCAGCAGGGATCTGCACCCTCTCTAGGTTTCTCTGAGTAAATATTTTATCGGGGCTGCGCCGTAGAGGTGAAAGTGCTTCATTGAACTACAGAGAGACCATAACAGATTAATGCTGGAGGCTTATTGTCAGCGCACATTTAACCCGCTTCCTGGTTGTCTGGTGAGTTTAATGGGATGTGGTATTAAATCAGGAGTGGAGGATTAATCCTCTGCTGGTGAATGTGTCTGGAATACGGCCATTTCTAAAGGATCTATTCACAGTAGCTCCAGTAATTAAATATGATATTAGTGCATTTAGCCCTGTTTTAAAAGGCTTTGGTTTCTTTGTGTAGATAGAAATGTTCCGGTACCCAAAAACGTGCTCCAGAGGGACACCATTTTAGCCGCCCGTCCAGCCCCTGCCCACGATAACTTTGCATTGAAATGATTGACAGGTGCAGCATCGGTGCGCGTCAGGAGCCGAGGCTACGTCCCCTCCGCGCTGGGCTGCGTGCTCCTTTAATTCCCAGCCTTATTGACAGGCGTTCTCCAGGGCCATGTTCCTCCACCTGTAAGGCTGCTGCTGACAGATGTGGGTGTGTGTAGAGGGAAGGGAACCTCAGAAGTAGCCTGTGCATTCTTTCATCCTGCCAGTTTTGCTTTGATCGCATTTTCCTAAAAGTGCGGAGTCAGCAAAAGAGCAGATCGCAGCGAGACGACGGCAAATTTGAGCAATGTTTCCCAGACGTATGTCCTTGTCATCGCAGTCGTAGCGTGACCAGAGGGAAACATTTTTCACTCGTGACAGCGTGAAGTGATCCGTCTAAACGCAAACATGCTTCCTGAATCAGTGTGTTCTGACACATCTGGAACTTTTTGTTTAAAACAATTAATATAACTTTATTATTATTATTATTAGATTCCCTCATAACTATTATGCCCCTAAGGTCACTAGAAGTTTAAGAAAAGGTCAGCTGTGTTCACTTCAGTAGGGCAGCGGGCGGATGAAAAGGTCACATTGGATTTGACCTTTTCTGATGAGCTCTGTCGGTTGTTCTGCTGAACTCGGGGCTGAACGCCTCTTTCGGTGTGATTCGATCTCTAAACAGATGTATAAAGCGGGATTCGCAGCATAAATTAAAGCGGCTGAAGCGTAAGACTTTAGAGCTTTTATGGCTGGACTGAAGGGAATTCCTCGGCTCTGCCTGAGGTGTTTACGGCCAGAGAGAATCTCTCTGTAGGCCAACAAACGAGGGCTGGTGCCTGGGTTCCCCGCATTTACTCGTACGCCCCCTGCTCTTTATCTGCTCGTTCAAAAGAGTGTTGAAACACATCATAAAGAGGTTTAAGGACGCAATTAATGAATACCTTTGTGTTTTTCATGATAGAAGGGACGAGGGTGGGTCAAGGCCCCACGTTCCAGACCCATCGAGCACGTCTTAGCCCGCTCGTGCATTAGAGTCCAGACAGGTTTCAAGTTTAACATTTTCTGACTCCGCGCAAATGCTTATGGCAGAATCATTTTATATTTGTGATAATATTCAGTGGCCTGTTGGCACCTGGGAGAGGCGAGCGGAGACGTTTGTCGATTTGGGAAAACATAAACAGCATTTCCCTCAAAAGTACCGTGAGGTGGTGTGTGTCACCTGGTGCCTGACGTAAGCCGACTCCCAGCACCCGCTGGGCTCCTCGCACCCCATAATATGCTGCCAGTTTGGGTATTTTTGTTTTTGTTGGCACATGTTCTTAAAATGTGGACTAATTGGAAGCCGGGTGAAGGAAACTGGGGACTGCTGCATAATATTATGGCAGACTTTTAAAGCCACTGATTCCATATTTGCAGATGTGTGAATCAATCTCAGGCATCAAAGAAGACAGCGATACTTAACCAGATTAGATAATCAGCCTAACTGGCTGATTTCACCTGTTCCAGTTTTGGTTTTTTGTTCCAACATGGGGCAACAGCGGCTGGAGGATTAAAGTAAAAGAACAGTGACGCCATTGCCAATCAGAATCTGATTGTAATGGCTGTTGTTAGTCAGAGAAGAGGCTCAACATTCCCACAAGCTAGCGGGGGAGGACTTGATGAAATAATGCCATTTCTCTAGGAGGGGTTTCGTTGTTCCTCGCCGCGATGAATTGTTGCACCTTTGTCTCCACAGCCTCCACTAAACATGTCATGCAATAGGTTATTTCATTGGTTTTTAACTGGACAAACGTATTTGCTATTTGTATTTGCGATAAAAACTGTGAAATATTCCGTTCTTTCTGTTCTGAGCAGCGAAGGATGAAGAGAATGTGGGGATGATGCACTGTTGACAGCCGTCCTGTGGGGACCAGGAGAGCTGTATAGAAAGAGAATTTTCAAGAAGGAGAGGCAAAGACAGTGGAGAAAATCTAAGCCCTTTATGCGGCCAGATCATCTGGATTTAAAGGGAACATCAAAAGCAAGTTTGCTCGTCAGGATTTAAGGCCCGTCAAGCGTCCGAGCCTCGGTGCGAGGGGAAGTGGAGCAGCCTCAGAAAACAGCAGAGGGCTTTTCATTCCGAGGGATTTTATTTGTAAAGAATGAAACAGAGATGGAGGGATCCATGCTCCACCTCAAAGAAAACTCCAGTTCATGAATATGAAAATATACATTGGCCTCGGGCTCTTTGCTCCACCCACCACCACCACCACCACCACCACCACCACAGCACACGGCGTGCTCACTATCTGGTAGTTCAAGCCATGGACTATCAAACATTTAATGCCTTAATGCCACAAACCATAATCATATATATATATTTCAGCCTCTCTCGCACTGTGTGAACAATAATATTTAATTTACATTTAATTTTTGGGCTCAATAGAGCAGCATGTTCACAAGCGGCTCGGCCTAATTTGCCACCGGTCAATAGCTTTCGGAATGGTAAACCTTGACCTGGATTGATTTTCCGCTAGCTGGTATGCATGACCATACCTCTGTTGGCTGCACAAGTAGCATGACAACAGAAAACAATTTATCCAACATATGAAGTCAGCAAAAATCAACACAACGCAATTAGCATCCGAAAAAGAATGATGACGACTCCCTGAAAGGGAGGCCAAAGCGCCAATACCGCCCTCTAGTGGAAGCTTAGTTTGATTTAGTTGTTTTAAACCGGTAAATGAGGGAAATATTGTGATGCAGTTGTCAGAAGATTAAATTGAACCTAACCTCACCTAGAGAGGCCTCCGCTGATGCTAAGGCAGCAGACTACCAGAGTGATACAAAAAGAGAATGGTGTAGTCACATTTGATATTCTGCCATGTGCAACGCTCCCGCAGGCAGTTCAAACAGTCGCAGCATTTCTGAGATGTTAAAAACAGAACATATCTTTTACTTGAATCATAATTCCGATGAGACGGTAAAGGCTGTAATGTTGACAACATCGGTGGCGCAGCAGTAACTCCCATCTACCGCTGACATATGATTTCTTCTAGGGTTTGCTTAATAGAACGAATCTGGAGTCATAGTTGGCGCCCGAGGACAGGCATCAAACCTCGGAATTTTCCTCGCTAGAAAATGCAGTCTAATTTTGCATTTCCTTGCATATGGAAGGCAGCCTGCAGCACGAAGTCATCAATCCGTCACGTTAATTGCAAAAGATTAACCACTTGAACACCAGCTTCCTGCAAAAGAAACCAAGTTTATGGCCATGATTGGCTGACGCTACATTTTGATCTCACATCCCTGGCTGAAAAAGTGCACCGGGGGGCTGAAAAAGCCATCTAGCGGTGAGCAGGGCATAAATATTCATCCTCAAACTACTTCCAAGAACACATTTTACCGTGGAGGGAAACTAGCAGGGTGACGCTTTGAGCTGCCACTGTAGAAAACACATGGACAGCCGGCTTTGGAGGCAATTTCCTCCGGTCTTGATGAAACCCAAAAACACGTGCTGCCTCTCAACTTCAGCCTTCCAACTCTCTCTTCTCAACTGTGTGTGTGTGTGTGTGTGTGTGTGTGTGTGTGTGTGTCTGTGACTGATACAGCCCAAATGCTCAGCTGCGCCCTGTTGTCTACAAATTCAGCGTGGTTGATTGCGAGGCTGCCTGACAGCGACGTGTCTCTGCGGTTGTCCGTCACGAGTCTCGCATGACGCAGTAGCCATGCAACCCATCCGGGGGAGTAAAGGGGAAGAACTATACTACGGCCCATTCTAGAGGACAGATAAGAAGATAGAAACCTTGATTTTCAAGTACATCCCGTTAACCTTGATTTTCAAATACAGCGTTGCTTAAAATGCATAAGGTGGGGCTATGCTAGGCCCCAACCCAATCATCAGCATTCTGACTGAGATGCAATGTGATGTACTGTAATCACGCAGGCCCGCAGACGCCCTGCCTGATCTGTGTTTATTTGATGCAGCAGTTTCGAAGATGCTTTGCTGCAGAATGTTTAAGAAAATTAGGTAGCAATAATGTGACTGGAGAAATGCATGAAAAATCTATCAGAAGTGGTTATGGTAGCAGCAGAAAGTGCAGGGAGCTGTTATCAAACCTGCTGGGCCCTAAAGACACGTGCCTTTTGGATCCTTAGCTGTCCGAATGTCTTATGTCTGCCCCCCGTGAGTGTGTGAGGGGGCCTGAATTTGCATCTTCTATCTAGAGGAGTCACCGCGCCGCGTATGTGTTTACAATCAAAGTCGCTGGATAAAACATCCTGAGAGGATGACACAATCCTAATAAAAGACAAATGAATCGCTGGAGGTGTGATATTCGGGTGCAATATGGAAGATTCTGCATGCCTGGTTGACTGTTTTCATTCTGAATGGGTTTATCACATTATTTGTTTCTTACGTATACAACAGTTATTAGAATAAAAGTTGTTTTTTAGAATAAAAAGTTTTTCATTAGGTTTTGTGGGAAAATCCAGTTTAAAGGTGGAAGCTAACAAATGCCTTTCAGAAAAAAAACAATGAATAGGAGAATCAATTATTGCCACTTTTTACCAGTGAGTGACAATAGCTGTTACTATAGCAACACAGCACTTGGTCAGCAGGAGATTGATTCAAAATAAGGCAGAGTGACAGTTACTCATCAGTTATTTATATCACCAGTCTGGAAGTCTGAAACTGGTGGCGGTGATAGTTTGCCAGCTCAGTGGGGTGATTCCGGCTATTTCCGAGACTTTGCTGTGTCTGTGGTCACGTGCGTGCGCTCTCTGTGACTTTGCATGGATGTTTTTTTGGGTGTGCCGCCGATGCCCGAGCCAGCTGCGTCTGCGTTCTTGTTTGTGAAGACGAGGAGGCGGCCGCACTGTTAGCCGGAGGGGCCAAAATAACAGCTGAGCTGCACAAGATGCAGCCTGCAACTGGAGAAAGGCCAGAATGTGCCGGCCTGCATGACTATTTATCTTAATTTCTGGACGGTTAGGTGTAGCTTTAGTCCAATTTGCATTGTAACCTTTGGTTCGTTCTTTGTGAATTGAGCGTATTGCTGCTCTTCGGGAAGCAGACGGCAGCTGCTGGTTGGAAGAATCCTCCTTTCCATCAAATCAGGTAGTCATTAAGACCCCGGTGGAAGCACTGACTGGCCCGATTTAGCTGACAGGAGAGCAGCAAAGTGAAAGAGAGGAGCCAAAGAGAACAGAGCCCGAGGGAAACGGAGTGAAGACGCACGTTAATGGATACATGAAACTATACATGAAATGAGATGGGTTGTGCAGTAGGAAAACAATTTGGTTTCTGTGACTGAGGGAGATTGTTAGCATTTAGTGAGTGATTGAGATTGCTCTTGCACTTTTAAGATGGCTCCCTGCGTAATTGCATGAGTGCAGGGGCACGTTTTTCTGGAACCGAATGAAACTCGGCGTGTTTGTGCTCATCGATTAAACACTGGTCCCCGGGGTCTTTCAATCTGCAGATTTAATTAACAAGTTTCACAAGACTAACAGACGGTGGGGACCTGCAGCTGGGAGAGCGACAGCGGCGAGGAACGGAGGAATATGAAAGACAGCAGCGCAAGAGACAAATAAGCCAATCGGTTCGGTGAGCCAAGAGGGCCTTTGGGGGTAAAAATGAGTTTTTTACAGTTTGGTTCCATATACAAGTTCTTTTAGCATAATTACTTTTTGGGGGGTGATAACAAAATTACCATTTATCAAAGTTAACGAAGGCATGGTTGTTTTTAAGTAACTTGGAAATGCCTGGAAAATCTGGGACCAGATATAAATGAGCATCACGTCTGGAAGGACAAAGCGTCTGTCCAAGGGCAAAAGTATGGTCGGAAACATGCAGCAGGTAGTAACTGATCATGCAAAGGCTCCATGGAGAAGATTCCCCCCATCCAAACACATGTTTGATCCTGATAGATCCTGTAGAAACTTTATGATGCAACAGAGGCAACAGGAAACATCAGCTGGAACACTCAATTAGTCGTTTTTGGTGGGGAAACATGTTGCTACTACTTTAATTATAAATGTGTTCTGGACACGATAGTATATAATCTGATCTCCCGACCTTTGGAGCTCCTGCTAATCTGGAGGAATCGGGTCAAAAGGCAGTGCTGGGATTAAAAAAATCAATATATGTGGAGTGCATAAAAGTGCACTCCACACTTGTTCAAAACAAGATCAAATATCACACACCCTCATCCAGGGACACTCTCGAGTCTCCGAACGACGAGCGTCTGTTTGAGACGTTGGAGGAAACCTGGTTGAACCCAGATGCTTTTTATCTTCCACTGCAGTTCTTTAGTCGATATAAATGCTGTGTGTTTGTCGTGCCCCCAGTCACCAGTTTCTACTCTAGTGCAGCGGATGAATTAAAGTTCACATCAATACTGCAGCAACTAAATTGTGTAGCTTTTATTGGAACCTGTAGATGGTCTCTGCCACCGCGTGTCAACTTGATTGTACCGCCCCTAGTGGTAGAAATGTGTCATTTTACCGCTCAATGCCTTGAACAATGGATGCTGCAGCAGCAAGGTCTCCAAGGATCTGAGAATTAATGGCAGATTCCCAGGAAAACTAGTGCTGTCAGCTACATTACCAACGCACACGCCTTTTTTAGGGGACCTGGTGACCTTTACATGTTTAGCTTTTTAAAATACCAAAGCAGGCTTCGACAGATCTGCATGTATTTGCAACAAACCCTGAACCACAGCAAAAACCAGCACCGCATGAGGACCTTCAACACCAACTTTGACGTGATGATCAGAACAATCCCTCACTGCCATCCCTTCTGCTCGTAACTCTTTCTCTGAACTGTTGCATCACTTCAAGGTCATGGTGACCCTGCCGCTGGTTGGCGAGTAGAAATAAAATGTGATGAAAGCGGGTAACCTCTGCACTCCATCTATGATTAATCAACATCTCAGTTGTTTTTGATTCTTCACACGGTGCCTCCTCACTGATGGTCCCATCGGGCCATCGGTTCTGCTGTGCGTCAGCTGCTTTCCGGGCCTCTTTAAGGCCTCCTGTGCTTTCTTACAAGTTGTGAAATCAGTTGGGGAAATGTCACAGTTTATGTTATGGATAGCATATAGACCTAAAGTTCATCAAATTCATGAGTGAATGGAACTTCAAGGGTGATAAGGTGTTTTTTAGCCTGTAAACACACAAAGAGAAACGTGTTCTTAGCTGTCCTGTCTGGTTTTATGACTAATGTGTTCCGGGGCAACGTGAGCTGCCTCCAGTTCTGGGAAGGTTTCACTTTTGAATGGTCATTAACCTTCTAGGGCCTATTCATTCCTCCACCTTAGTTCTTCTGCAAGCCAGAGAAATTTTCATTTTAAGGTCACAGCGGACTCGGATGCAAATCCTGCCGTCCATTCAGCAAAATCACGGACACTCCTGCTCCCAGAGTTCACCCACTAGTTGTCCGAAAGCATTTTAAACATTCTTCCAGGAATGCTGGCATAAAACTTTGGTCCAATCAGGAGATTCCGCGGTTGTTTGCTGCTGGAACAGCCTCCAGCACGGCTACAGTCTCACCGTTCTTGGAAAGCCTTTCATTTCTACACCTTGTTTGCTTGGGCTTCTCGTCTCATTACTTCCTCACTGATTGCTCCCCTCTTTTGGTCCCCCTACATCAAGCAGATACACCGTCGGGAAGGGCAATGCTGGCTCCCCGTGACAACAACTGTGTGTTCCCTGCTGAATTATCCAGTCAAGGGAGGCTGAGTCACACACGTGAATCACACACGTAACTTCAGAGCTGAGTATTAGCGCAGAAATGGGGTGGAAAAGCTAGAAAGAATGGGAGGTTTTTGCATGGAACCAATCCAATGTGACTCCTGCATGCGGCGGTGCTGGAGTCACGTGTGCACGAGGCACGAGGACACTAGGATGCAGAGCTGGGGGGGGGGTCGTGATGACATGAACGATCTACGAACAGGTGTGTGTGTGTGTGTGTGGGGGGGGGGGGGGTTGTTTTTAATAAGAAAAGCACTGGAATTAAGCAGAGGCTTGCATGGCTGTCTGAAACATCTCAAAAACACGAGGAATCTCATGGTAAATGATGAGCAGCTGCTCAAAATGCGCAGCAATCATCATGTCTAAGTGTTTAATTAGACTTTGTAATTGCAGCACTGATACACTAATTGTTCTCTGAAACCTATAGGATGTATAGTATGCGACCCATCACAGGAAATTGCACCCCAGCATCCCCGCTTCTAATCAAATGCAGATTTTTTTAGCCCGCTGACATGGTCTGGAGGTCTGGCTGTAATTGCTCGACGGTCTGATGGAATAAGGCAGTAGTGGACTCTGAGGTGTGACCGTGCATAGAATGAATTGCTTATGCATGCCAAATCCAGCCACGTTCTAAAAACGTGGGCCTCTATTTAAAGAGCTCAGCTTATCTGCAAGTGCAGTTTGGGGGATATAGGACATTCTGCAGTTTTTTTTCATTATTACTGTCCGTGCAAATTAATCTTTGCCTGTTTAAAAAAAGGCCCATGTTTCCACCAGCTGTAAGCCGTGGGGTTATCTCCCCGTGTGGCGGAGGCCCGGCGCGTCCCTGGGATGAATCCTAATTGGCGTAGATATGATGTCACTCCTATCTTTTCCTCCTGCTTCAGCTCATTAACTCCAGCGGCAGCGTCTTGGTGGAGGCCTGGCTGCGAGATGTTAATCACTCGACTGCAGCGTGGTGGTAATTCTCAGGAGCAGCAGTTGCCCTTTAATCGCTTCCACAGGAGAGACCCCAGTTAAACATCAAAATGAGGTACATCCAGGGAGATGTAAACCCGCGCAGCTGTTTCTGGGGCGTTGATGGTGAGGTGTGAGTGCTGAAGGTTCGGCAGGTTCTCACCAGATGAAGCAACAATGCAAATGAATTGTCAGCATACTCTGGGTGGAAATACCTTTAATTCCTCCATAGGAAATGAGTGGCGTCATTTAGCAAAAAGAAGACTTTAAATTCAGGGAAAGCCCTTGAAAATACATCCCCATCAGCAACCATCTGAAACTAATAGGATCTAATCATGGTACGCAGGGCAAAATCTGCTGCCCCGTTTAAGAATGTTAGTCGTGAAAGACATGGACGCTCTTCTCCCGGGGCCCCCTTTCTTCTTGTTGTTCGCATGTTTTCACAGGGCTGAGATAAGTACGTGAGAGCTGTTGCAGGGTTGGATCAGTCTTGGCCTTTTCAGGGATTCTTCACTAAAGAGCAGGAGTCACCTGCTGTAGGAGTGTATCGCAATTTGCCCGTTGAGATTGGCCAGACGGCTGGTGGAGACAAACAAACAAAGTCCGGTCACGATTTTACCGCAGAACTGCCAGTGAACCGCAAAATCAACGCGGAATAACCCCGAAACAGACGTCTGTAGATTTATAAAACAATAAAATCAGTGAAACCGACAAAGCTGTGCATTTCCTTCCCTTAACTTCAGAGTACTTTTATGTTTACGTGTTGTTTCATACACTGATATTCTCGCTTGAATTAACTTCATGTGAGGCGTTTATTTTTCCCACTGCTGCGGTGCTGAGCGATGGCTAACCGCCTGTACCGTAACGGTGCAGACATAGCGGCCCTCCCTTAACATGTGTGAGCCTTAAGTGAGAGAGGAGAGGCGTTATCGTGCTTCTTTGACACTCTTGCGGAGGGAAAAGCGGGGGGAAGGTGTGGAGCGGGAGCGGGAGATAACGGAATGCTAATTCATGTAGCCGCCTCTGTAATCAACACCTTCATCCAGCATCATTAACCACTCCGGCCGCTCAGCATCGCTTTGTCCACCCACGGAAGAGCACAAGTCTTTAGGCGTTCAGATAAATGGGAGTGTGTTTCTGTCCCACATGCTTCCGCCACCATCCACCTCTTGAGTGTGTGTCTTTTTCTTCCCCTCCATTGAAGACCTGTTGATGACAGGGGCATCACATCCTTGCTGCTCCCTCTCCGCCTCTCATTCACGCCCGGGTTCATTCATTTTTAACCTCTGTGTCGGCCTCGGTTTGATTAAACGTGTTTCATCATGATGTCCACAGGCCAGAAAAGCCTTAAAAGCACCTGTCCTGGTTGCACGGGTGTGCGATCATCAAAGGTACGCATGCTATGCAGGAAGTGCTTTGATCCCAGAGCCTGGGTGCGCATCGGCCCAACTGCGCTTTGGATGCGCAGACCCGCTGCTCTCAGTGCTCCTACATGTAAAGAGCAGCGGGACCAACTGGAGGCTTGAATTGTTCCGCCCCGATTTGGATGCGTAACTGTGTGCAGAGGTCATCTTCTTCTCATTGTTTTCCCCTCGAGCAGCAGGATTCAAAGGCATCAAAGGTCACACGCTGTCGTTCTTCGGTGCCTGTCAATCACAGCGCAACAGCCGGATCAGTTGTCCCTGCGCTGTTCCGACCGTACGCTGAAACTGCGCCGGCTCTCGCTGCAGCCATTTGCAATTTTGTCTTATCTTTCTCGCCAGTAAAAAGAAAACGACTGTTTCACCTCCGTTTCATCACACTATTCTGAACCTTTGATGAAATGCTGTATTTCTCTCTGCGCTATCAAAACATCTTCCCGCTACGTTTCCTCAATGTTGTCGTGCATCACCTTCAGGTTCAAATGTCACATTAGCACACAAGATGAATTTCGGTGTAAAAAAGCTGGTAGCCATGAAATTGGGTGAGCACATATGTTGCTGACGGCAACCGACTCTTGTTTTTAATGACCCGGCGACCTTTCCTCCAGCAGCATTTAGACGTTAGACGTGATTCTTTTTTGGAGCTTCGCTGCGGTTAAACACACGCAGCGGCGTCAGTGTGCTGCGCGCCCTCTGGGTGGGTCTGAAGCGGCCCCGGGCCTTTACGCAGTTCATTTAGGGTGAGATTCCAAAGTAATTATTGTCTCTGAAAAGGCCGGACGCAATCTGGCGGCACATGTGCGCGCTGGAATGCACCTCTAATTATATGAATTCATATTTAGATTGAATTAACAAACAGCAAACATCCACGTCTGATCTGTATGGAGCTTTCACCTGGGTTTGTTTACGTCCTCATTAGGCTGCTGTTGTATATGTTCACCCGGCTTCTGCGTCCTATATTGATTTCAGCCCGAAAAAGGCTCGCAGAGAAATGAAATATGAATTCATTTCATGGGTTATTGATGTTTGCCTTATGGTGATCATGATCTTTAGGGTTATCTCACATCACAGCGGAAATCCATAAACAGACTGGCGCGCGCATGCAAGCGCACACACACGCACGCATGCACGTGCTGTGTCATTAGAAGCCTCAGAAAATAAAAAAATAAGAAGAGAAAAGCCTGCTGAGAGCGTCGGGGGAGCAGGTGTCAGACCACCGCTTTCTCCTCACCCCAGAGATCCTGAATCCATCCCAGAGTGTTAGCTCCTGCATCACCTTCCATCGGTTCTGATTCTTTCTTCAGATTCCCTCTCTGCCTTTGACAGAACCGCCTGACATGCGGTTCTACAGCCCTGCTCTGCTGGTGAAGCTCGCAAATGGCGGCCGCCAGCAGGCAGATCTGAATCACCGAGAGGCTCGCCTGAAAAAAAAAACCACTCAAGACGATTCCACTGAGAATTGCACCAAATTCTCACCCTCTTTTTATCAAATCCTAAAGAATTCACGTTCTGCACAATATTTTCACATCAATAAAGATGACAGGATGATGCGAGCCCTGGCAGGGACCGCTTCGATCCCTCCAGCGCCGCTCAATTAGACGCCCTTGGAATTTGATTTGTGCACGCACCGGCGGGTCACTGACGGGGATGATGATGATGATGATGAAGGCAGGGCCAGAGTCAGGGAAGCGAGGTGCATCAGTTACTCCACGCAGAGTGCTTTTTCGGCAGGCGCCGGGATAAAGTGGCCCATGGCGTTCAATCAATTTAACGGCCTCAAAGCAACTACGAGGGGCTTTCATCTTCTGTCAGATATACGGTGGCCCATCTGGACAAAATTGGTAGAATTTGCTATAATGAGGACTGTATTTCCCATGAGCGCCGCTGCTTGATCTTAGCCGTGAGGTGCTTTTCTGCCACTTCTTTGATGCAGCTGTTTGCAGGATGCACGCTGATGAGCTGTCTAAGTGAGAATAATACTTTCCAGGCAGCCGTAGTAATAGAAAATGAATCACTTTTCATACCTCAGTCATTTGCTTATATTTTTTTTAAATAGATTCCTAACATTTAGCAGCATCCCAACATCCATTTTAAACAAATGCGTTAAATGTAAGATTACAACTAGATACTCCAGAAGTGCAATCATGATTAGTTTATTAAGGTGCATGAAAACAAACCCAAATAACATCACATTTCACTCCGTTCTTTAAGCATCAAGTGACATTATTAACCGATATCAAGGTTACAAGAAGTATACTTAAAATGACGCTACCCAAGCGAGGGGGGGTTATTTCTTTTAGTTCGGCAGCACTCCACCAGGGGGCGACAGCTGCAGCAATCCCTCATATTATTAGTTATTTATAGTCAGTCATTCAGCTAAATTAGCTCTGTTGGTTAGCTCTGTTATGAGCACCGATGTCAATTATTGTTTATAAAAAGTTGCGTTACTCATCATAAAAACCAAAAAACACATATTGCATATTACAGGAAGATATAATGAGTTTTTCTACCCTTGAATTTGCGCTGTCTTATGATTTTTGACCTCAGATGATGCGATTCCTTTTTTTTGCTGTTATTTTCTTTGTTCTTTTAGTAATCCTGGCCCAATGTCAGCCATGACCACAATCTCTTTTTTAAAAAAAATGAATCGGATTATTGTGTGAAACTTTGTAAACATGAGCTCTTCTGGTCAGCGTGTCAGAAACGGAACCAGCTCTTTTCGGTCATTCAGAATAACCACCAGGGGTGTTTTGTCTGCTTATGTAGGTCATTGCGATCCAGGTGAAAGCCTCCTTGTAGCTGCTTTAATGCGCCTCCGGCTCCCGGGAACTTTTCATCTGACTCCTAACAGACCGGAGAGCTGTGCTGATGAGCGGTACACAGACCGTACGAGACATGTCCACAAAAACGTCCAACATCTTGTGCTATCAGTACGACCACATGTTTGTGTCGGGAATTTCCGAAATCCAGACTCTGCTGAGAAGTGCAAGTGTGGGTTTGTTTGAAGCGTTTGAAGTAAATTCCTCTATTGTGGGCGTTTATTACACATCACAGCGTGGGTCCCCCCCCCCCTCAATTTGCACTACTGCTGCTGCTGCAAAACTCCCAAACAGTCACCTCCCTTGACCTTGATCAGCACCTGCGCCATTGAAGCAGAAAGACCCACGCGCTGCGAGGCTAATTTCCATGAACGCCCTCGCGCTCAGCAGCTGAGCAGCTTGATGAAGGCCCTCCTGAACTCCACGTTGAAGGTGGTGTAGATAACAGGGTTGAGGGCGCTGTTGACGTACCCCAGCCACGTGAACGCGCTGTAAAGCCCAGGAGGGACGTAGCACGTCCTGCAGTGGGTGTTCAGTATATGAGTCACAAAGAACGGCAGCCAGCAGATGAGGAAGACTCCTGGGGAGGCCGGAGCAAAGACGGGGTTGGGGAACGGAGGAAAAATACCAGATTAGGAAAGCGCCGGCAAAGTAAGATGAAAAACGTTCATGGATAATCGACTACTAACAGCATGAAGTCATTAAATGAAGGATGCCTGCAGCCCACCACCAGAGGGCAGTCAAGATGCTGAGCCGTTCCATGCAAGTAAAGCCAGTTATAACCATGCATTATAAATAAAAACACAAGTTCATTTAAATGCATTTGAATAAAACAGGCTAATTTAATCATCTCCAAACTTCCTTTTTGATGCAGTGAAGATGAAGAGATGAGTTATGTGAATTAATTGTCACAGACGGCAGAAAATGTCCTGATGTCCTGCGCAAAAATAGCGTGAATCATTATCATTATCATTAAAGTAAAAAGACTTAAGGACACACAGTTCTGCTCCCATTCTGTCCCGCTTGATTCTAAATGTGTGCAGGCTCTTTCTGGGACTCATCTCCACACATTTAGCGCAACAAATTCCACAAGAAAAGATCAGTGACGTTTTTAGAAAAGCTGTTATCGCCCCCATGAGAAGCCTCATTATCTATTTTTTTTTTTAACTAAAATAGAGCAGATCTAGACTCCATTATTTTTGCTCTCTCTTTCAAGGTTGGGTTCCACCTCTAAAAGCCAAGAGGGTCTTGTTACGGTTGAGAAGCTGTGATTTCAGGGGCTCTAATTGCGGCCCCAACCTCGGCGCGGAGCTGCGCTGGTCCGGCTGAGAGGCAGGAGGGAGCCGGGCCACACGGACCGCATCAGCCCTCGCTGACAACGCTAATGCAGTCGGACACCACTCATTATGCTTTTGCCATTGAGATCCAAGCTGTGCAGGGGCCGAGTCGAGCAGGCTCGCTTGCAACATGGCCGTTAATTGGCGCATGTGGGGGCTGGTGGACCGAGGCGGCCAAGGAGTTCTGAGATTTGACTCACTCACAGCAATGAGCTCCCTCACTCACCCAGAACGATAGCCAGCATCTGAGTTGCCTTCTTCTCCCGCGCGTGCATGCTCCTGAAGCGCGTGTTGAGGGTGTGGGGATGGTGCGCCGGGCGCAGCGACGTGTGCGTCCGCCCGTTGGACACGTCCTTCACCTCGCAGCTCATCCTGACGGGGGGCTGCTGGCGGTTGCTCCCCTCGCCCACCTCCACCTCCTCCTCCTCCTCCTCCTCCTCGTCGTGCTCCTGCTCCAGGTCCAGCTCGGTTCGGCCGCAGGAGGCGTGGCTGATGCTGCAGCAGTTCTGCGTGTCCACCGGGGGCAGCACGGAGTTTTCCACGGGCCCCGTCTTCGGGCGTTTGCGCCACAGGCATCCTGACAGCAGCGTGGGCTTGGAGGGACCCGACAGCTCTACGCTCTGCTGTCGGGGACCAATTACACATCATTATCACAAACAAAAATTGGTAAAAACATCACAAAACCAGCATTTTTGAATTGACTTTCTGGCCTCCACTCGCTTCTGAATTCTCTTTGCTGAACTGTAGAGTTGCAACGTATTTTTCAGCGCATTCCCATCAAATACGTGGCTGTTGACAGGTTAGTGCTCTGCCTTGAAAGATAACCCTCATATTTCCGCCCCCGGCTGGTGATAAAACTGCGTCTAATGGCCAGTAGATATCAAAAAGCTTTTCGAAAAAGTTAGCAACGTGTGAAAGAAAAAGTGAGTGTCAAGGATGATGAATGCACACTGAACAGCGGTCTGAGTGTTGTGGTTCTTGCCTGTGATTGCAGTCTGTTTGCTGAAGTGCCGGCACACAAAAAAACAGCAAATTCAACAAACCGGCGCTTCCCAACTCTGGCCTGAGCTCTTTTCTCTTTCGCGTGCTCAGTTTTTCTCACTCAGACTCGTCTCTTTGCGTTTTCCTCGGGGGGAAAATGACCTGGGAGCGGTCTGCAGGTGATGCGACCTGCTGACCCGCTCAGCACAAGGTCCCCTTTAGTGCGCCAGAAGCACCGTTTTCCAGCGAGATGGATGTTTGGCTGAACTTCAAGCAGCACCTACCACTTTGATCCTGATGGGCGACAGGTCCTGCTTTGCTTTGGGAGTCTCCTGTAGACAGGTCTCCTAGGAAACCAGACAACAGTTGACAAACAGCAACATTCCCGACAAAAATCCAAAAGTTCGTCTTATTTTTGGCATCCTCGTGAAAACTCTATGACAAGGTGGCCCCACTCAGACGTGCTGTGGAAACAGGACTGTGGATCCTGAGGGTGTTGAGGTGGAATCAGTCCAGTCTGAGCAGCAGGCAGGGGGAACTCCTGCGCGTGTCAGCACCCATCATCTCACCGTCTGCTCATTTACGTTAGCGTTTGAAATAGCCTGGTGCAGATGCAGAGACGACCTGGTGTCTCCTTGCCTGCGGCTAGAAGCCAAATTCATCTTCCCAGAGATGGATCTAAATGAGGCCGATATCAGCGTGATGGACGCAGCAGCAGCAGAAGAGGCAGCCGCTCAGGAAGACAAATTTGGTTTTGCGCCGTAATGGCTCAAAGAATGGAGACAAAAAGACCTGTTGTTTTTCATTCTTTCATTCGTTTCTCCCTTCATTCATAGTTTTCCACACACACCTGACCTATAGGTTCCCGTGTGTGAGGAAAATGGCGAGGACGGCCTGACTGGCTGCTTCTAATAATCTCATTTGCAAGTCATTATGAGGGAGGTGACAAAAAGCTGGGATGGAAAAGCGGAAGAATACAAAGAATCAGCTTATTAGGAGCTAAAAATAAACACGAGAACACCACCGGCGTGTGTGTGTGTGTGTGTGTGTGTGTGTGTGCTGGATTGTGGCTACTAGGCCGTGCGTTTGCGGGCGATGGGGGGATAAATGGCCGCCTGGACGCGGTGAGCGTGCAGCTGGAGGTGGACACGCGTGTTCTTGGAGAGGCAGGACCCGGCCTGACGACCCGGGGAGAGATACGGCCGTGATTTATAGCAGCTCCAGCGAGCGTTTAGTGGAGAGAGAGAAGAAGAATGGGGAGTTTGTAATGAGACCGAGTGAGATCTGTGGTGTCTTCATCAGGAAGTGGAATGACTGATGACTTCTTAAAGTTCAGACGCAGCGGTTCACTTTTTGTGACGGTAGCTGCCGACCAGAGTGCTGCGGTTGCACGGAGAAAAACGTTTCTGCTGAACCTGGGAGTTGGATCAGTGTTCATTGGATAATTAAATGGTCGTTTCTCACCGCTGATGGCGGAGCTGAGCCCGGCTGCACTTTGCCGCTGGCCTGGCCGAAGGCGATCCTCTTCCGCCTCATCCTGAGGAAGACGTAGATGCGAATGTAGACCAGCAGCGTGATGATGAACGGCAGGTAGAAGGACACCACCGAGGAGTAGATGACGAAGTCGGGGTTGGAGATGGAGCACACCATGGGGTCATCTGATTCAATCAGAAAGCACCGTTGCATCTTAAACGCGGGAAACGCCAAACAGGAGGACGGCCGAGGTCGTTTACGGCTGACTCGTGACCTTGGAGCGTGCTATACGTGTCAACTACCGCCATGATGATGTGTCCTGGTTTATATTCAGGGCGCGCTCTGGGAGCGCTGCGCGCCAGCCGCTGTGACGATAATAACACCAGAAATTCATGAGAAAATCCACTTGACGTGATATTAATAGCGCCCGGGACAATTATCCAATCAAATTTGCAGAGATCTGCCTACCAAGATGGGTTAGAGAGCTGCAGATCTGACATAAACGGCCCTACACATCTGCAGTGTTGCATGTTCGGGGCATGAACAGGGCGATGCGGTCGGCCTCACCCGGAGTCGTGATTGATTTCCCTCCACGCTCCAGACCCAAGCACTTAGAAGCAGCTTCGTTTGTTTCCCGTCACCTACAGAATCTTTGCCTCCTCTGTGTTTTCAGTCCATCTCCTTGTTCCACCGGCAGAACAGCAGGATTCTTTCAATCACGGGCGACTGTCACGCGTTGATTGTGAGGAGGACCCAGCCTGCATCTCAGCGGGGAGCCTGACATTGTGTCCGGGTGGCAGTTGTGCATCTCTGACGTTGGCAATAGAATTAATGACAACAGTCGGCAATAAAGGCCGTCTGCTCTTTCCATTGTTGGCTATTTTATCTTCGCATGCAGAAGCTGCATGGAAAAGCACCTGTACGCATTTTCAGGGTTTTTCTGTCCTAATTAACAGTTAATTCTCAACACAGTAGATTGAGTGATTCTGTTGTTAACCTATATAGATGGTCTGGGCCAGAAGACGGCGGGCGGAACGCTGCAGGACGTCCTCTGACCCGCTAAATCGCTGAATCCCCCAATAAAACTGATTTCATGTCGCTGTGCTGACGCCCAGGCAGCAGACAAAGCTTTTTAATGCTAAATTTCACAGCGTGCTAATTTTCCGATGTCCGTTCTACACCTTGAAATCTCATCAGCCTGACCTGTGGTGTTGAAACCGAACAGCAGCGGGCAGGAGACGGCGAAGGCCAGGACCCAGACGATGGCGATCATCATGAAAACCCGCTTCCTGGAGCGATGGGTGGTGTTGTAAAGGACAGGCATCACCACGGCCGTGTACCTGCGGAGACAGTCCCAGTTACTGAGCGCAGCAAAAGTGTTGATGCAGTGCAGCAAAGAGAGATGATAGAGGAAAAAGCCTCTGAACTAAAAAAAAAGCACAGCAAAAAGAATGTGCATCATTTAAAAGAGCAACAAAGGAGCAGAAAACCAGGAATTTCTATTTGGAAACAATTTGGGTATTCAGCAGTAAAGCTGGAGGAGCTTTGATATCGTAGTTAATCAGCCCACTGTGGGACAGGCCAAGAATCCATAATGAGCCCCAGAAAACCGGGTTCAGCGCTGGCTCAGGAGACGCAGCAATTATAGCGGACCCCGACCCAAAAGGGATGTGATGTTATGCTGTTTAGAGCCAGCTAACTGCCATGGTTGTTTATCCTCATCAGACTAATTTTGCCGGTTCCTCCGGGGGCAAAACGTGGGAGTGAAAACCCGGAGCGCAGACGTTTGCGGAGAACGTCCCCTTCGCCTCGCAGCTGTCTGCTCAAATAAAAGCCCCACCAAAAAAAAAACTGAGTTAAAGGCACATCATTTATTGATCAAACACAACTTTGAGATGTGCTCTTTACGGAGGCTGGGAACAGGGCCCCCATGGCTCGACTTTCACCTTGAATTGCGGAGCTGACTATTCCAGTGGTGATTGCTTTGAATTTATAACGAAACAAGTGTCTGAGAGGTAAAGTGGGGGGGCCTCAGCCATGCAGAGTGGCCCCTTGGTTCTCTTTCAGCAGGGTATGATACTGCAGCTGTTCATTTTCCCGACAATCAATCAGGATGAACTGGAAGCATCCGAGCAGCACGCCTTCTGTAGCAAACTGCTCCTTCTAGCACTTTAACAAACGTGCTCGCAGGCTTGCAGTCAGCAGCCATGTGATGTGAGAATAAATAACTAAGGATAGACGGCCATGGGGGAAATTAGGAGTCTATATAGTCCCCGTCCTGTTTTTATATCAGCAGCATTATGTGTTTACAAAAACTAACTTTCTTGGCTTTAGCTTGTGACGCTGAGCAGGACGCACACAGATGCTGCTTTAATTTGACGCCCGACAGGTGCACGGCATAATGCAACCATAGACCTAACGGCAGATATGTTCGCCTCAAAGTTATGTTGACGTCTGCGCCATAAACATCACATCAAGCATTATGAGTTTTGTTACATTTGCCGTTGCTTGGAAACCATGTACAGTTAATAGAAACACGATAGCATTTCTGATTGCATTAGCTATATCATATCTATCCAAACAAATTGATCGTTATTAATCCATCCTGCAGCTTTTAATGGTGAGAACAAACATCCAAGAAATTTGTCACCTTAACAATTGATCTGGAAATTGCAAATGTCAGCCTAGCACGCCTGCCTGGGTGCTAGCACATCGAATAAGTGGAGGAGTTAGCTAGCATGCTAATGTGCTTTGCAAAGTTATCTAGCATATAAAAATATTAAGCATTGCTTTGTTCTGCAGCATATACAGAAATATTTACAAATTCATTCATTGATCAAATTTATCAATTATTTCACAAGACCACAGCAAACACAGAGGGACAACACTGGAGCCATGTGGCCCCTCATAGCAGCTGCCGCAATCCAGCTTTGAAAACACTGATGAAAGCAGCCGTGGAGCCGGCTGAACTCCCAAACACACACATCCCCCTGACACGCTGACTCCAACATGGTGGAAGTCTTGATTCCTGGCGGCTGTAAGTTCATAGACTCCAGAGATGCATTAAATATTAATTCTGACACAAGAGCACTAAGTGAATAAATAATGTAAACAGGAGATCTGGTAAAAGTTTCAATGTTGGTACGTTTCTTCCTGCATTAACTCAGGATGTAACCGTTCCAGAGGGAGGCCACAAGACGCAGAAAGAACATTGTAATTAAACGTGACAAAATTTCACCTCTCGAGGAAATTTCTGTTTGTTTTAGGGTAAACAAACACTGACATTGATATCGACACTGCTGTCGTCATGGTAACCTCATGTGAACGCACACTCACCTGTCGATGCTGATAGCGCACAGGTTGAGGATGCTGGCGGTGCACATCATCACATCCAGCGTGACGAAGATGTTACAGTAGAGCCGGCTGAAGAGCCAGGCGCCGCCGACCACCTGCGCGGGACAGACAGCCGCGTTAGCCATGCATGCAGCTCCTCTTCCACACCGCCAAGCGTGAAGTGCCTGCCACATGCTCATCCATCTGTGCACGTGGCAGGAAAAACATGCACGAGGAGACAGTTGGTGGGAGAGACTGCGAGGACCAGGATACATCACGCTAATTGGATTATTAAAAGGTAAACAACATGATGATTTACTGAACTGTCAATTCATACCTCACCTTTAAGTCTCATTTAACTCATTTGTATTTTTATGCTCCCCAAAAAAATAGCATCATGTCAACAAAAGTTCACAATGTCTGTTTTTGCTAAATATAAATGAAGAACAAACTCATTGGAAAGGTTAACTAACAGAAAGCTATGCAGAGGCTGCCAAATAGTGAGATCCTGTGAGATATGGATAGTTTTTCTATAAATTACGATGTCATGAATGTGTTAATTATGAACTGAGGTGGCCAAAATAACAAGTTTGGCCCAAATCAGCTTATGTCAGCATAAAGTCCATTTCCTGTCAGCTGTATTCAAACAGATTTTAACATCAAGTCTAAACTCAGTCATTAACCCAACCACACACACACACACACACACACACACACACACACACACACACACACACACACATGCTTTGGCTGGTTCGTGTCTTCGAATAGCTGTTTGACAGAGATGAATGGGACTCAGCCGCCGTCGCCCGGAGTCGGGGACACGTGTGCCACCTACATTTCCCTCCCCGCTGCGAGCGAAATGGCAGGCGTGAAACATTCATCCCCAATCCAGTCAGGATTCAGCGTCGAGCTTCGCTCCTCCTCCCAAAAGAGCTCCTCAAACACAGGAAACAACACTTTGTTGTGTTGCCATGGCGTCCATAGCGGACGTGTGTGAGAAAGACAGACTGATGTAGGCAGAGAGACTGAAAAAGGCAACGGAACCATCCCAGTTCCAGAGGTACGCCTTTGATTTCAGTCCTGACCCAATTTCCATCCGAGAACAAGCTCTTTAACGGAGCGACAGCCGTGCCGTCATCATGGTTATCCTCACAGTCACACACACACACACACACACACACATCCTTGCACTTCTACCCCAACCTTAATCCAAGGTCCCCTTAAAGCCCAGTACTGGAAGTGCAGGTGGGTGGTGGGTGGAGAAGAGTCCGAGGAAGCTAACCTACTCACTTCTGGCTTTCAGCTCTTGCATTGATTTGTGTTTGTTTTTGTGCTGCTCGTTTGGACCGGGTCGTGGATCCCAGTGGGACCAGATCGAGCCGGGCTGCTCCTGGGCAACCTCTGGGGTGGAGCGGCGACAGCGGACCAGCAGCTACAGCCCTGTCCGGCTCAACCACGGATACCTTGCGGTGCTAACGAAGTGGTTCGTGCTAAGCAGGGGGTAAGTATGCAGCGTCCACCCCCCC
>BJFM01002960.1:5200-33653 GCA_016586285.1 Arothron firmamentum
TTATTATTATTATTATTATTATTATTATTAGCAGGCGCAGCAGAGGCTCGGACGCGTACAGTCCCTGTCCTGGGACCTGTCCTCTCGTTCTCTGTCTTTTTCCGTGCTGATTTTTCAACAAAGTGAACTTTAATAAAGGCAACATTCTTTTCCGCGCGTGTCTGAAGCTCAGATCATAAAAAATTATTGATCTGAAAGGTGTTTCAGTCTCATTCCAACCGGGAGACGAGCCCGAGTCCACATTCCGAGGCCTGCAGCGCCATCGCGTGGACGAGCTTGACATCGGGTTCAAGTCTGGTCGAACGTGCACGTATTCACACTTGCGTGCACACGTCACACTGCTCTTGTACTTAGCACCTCAGGAGTGTTTGCTTTGTCTGTCCTGGATTTAACGTGACCGAGTTTGAGCGTTTTCCTGCTGTCTGTGCAGGATGAGGCTTGATTGAAGCCAGTCAGTCAGATCTGAGAGCATTTCTCATCAGGACAGATCAAACTGGGGGAAATCTGCCTCTATTATTGATCATCGGTTGTTTTTTTAATGTTCTTTTCCGCGGGGACGCGCTTGTTTATCTGCTTTCATTATTCACCAGCTGGAAAAGGGGCTGAGCGGCGCCTGCAGCGGAGCCAGAACCTCCCAGCTCAGGCCTGCCGACCTCCAGCGCCCGTCCTCCAGCTCCAGGGGGCCAGAAGCTGGTGGGGGGGTGGAATCTGGTCTGGAGGGGCCCTGCTTCAGTGACCAGCTTCACTGTGACCATAAACAGGCAGAACACTCACTGAACTTTCTAGATTCATGAGGTCAAAGAAGCTACTTTCAGACCAGAGAAGAACCCCTTCCTTCCCTCCCTCTGTCCCTCCCTCCCTCCCTCTGTCCCTCCCTCTGTCCCCGTCTCTGCCTTCCTGTCCTCTGTCCCCCACCTCTTGACTTGCGTTGTTTTGCCAGCTGCTCAGGAAGGACCATGACGTCCATGACTGGCGCAGCTCATACCTGATGACCACGTTGGGGACGTAACCGTGCTTGTGTTGCACGTGCTCAAAACGTGCGTGAGCAGTGTTGGACAGCGTGCATGCACCCAAAGAGACGCTGGAGAACTGGTTTCCAGCTAGCGACCCTGCTTCAGTGTGGGTCATTCCCACCAGACATCACCAAGAACAGGAGACACATGCCCCCTGCTGGCCGAGAGGAGGACCTGCCCACCCAGCTCAAAGCTGAGCGGATATTTCATATTTAAACATTTTAATCTATTTTTGTCGACGTTCTCAAAAGCTCTGCATATTATTTTTTAGTATTTTCTGCTTTACATTTACAAAACAGACTATTTAGTATTTTTATTTTTCCGTATTTTGAAATGGTTCCAGTTACCTGTTGCAGCAGGGGGACATTAATTAGCGATGCACACGCACACACACACACACACACACACACACACACACACACACACACACACACACACACACACACACACGCTGAAGCTGTGCTTTTCCAGCAGAAGTGAAGCTCACAATGTGGTAAGACGTGCTGATCCACTCTCCCCAGTGTTTTTATAGATACTAACTGACCTGAAAGTTCTAAAATTGGCTGAAAACGTTATGAATGAGTGATTGGAGTGTTTGTTGTCAAGTGAGAGAGCTTGAATGTGGGTTTCTGATGGTGAAAAGACGCTTTCATCAATGTTAATATCCCTGGAGTTTCCTAATTTGCATATTCTTCAGCCTGCCACAGGGGGGAGACCTCACCGTGTGTGTGTGTGTGTGTGTGTGTGTGTGTGTGTGTGTGTGTGTGTGTGTGTGTGTGTGTGTGTGTGTGCGCGCGCACGCTCACTCTTCTCCTTTCTCTGCAGAACCTGATGGAGTTGTTTAATCCAGGCTCAAAATCCAACTTTGGCATCTTGTCGGAATTCAGCCCTTGTCCCACTTTAAACGCAACTGACAAAATCCACAAACATGTCCTCCGCCTCAACTCTGGGTGGAGGTATGTGTCTTCTCCTGTCTCCTATAACACATAAAACGCTATCCTAAGTTATGTCTTCCTAGCACCATGCCGACAGCCAGACACTAGCATGAATGTTAGCCTACTTGCCTTGCTGGTGTGAGGAGGTAGCTACGGGAGGACTCGATGGGGAGCGGCGGCCGAGCTGGACAGTAATTCGTCATTCATTATATGAGTTAAAATGGCGGGAGCTTCCTCCTACTGCAAATTAGTTTAGATGAAAACAAGGTGCTTTGTGTTACCATGGTGACGTTTCATATTGGCTAATAGCTACCGCCGTTGGTCTTCCGCACCAACGTCTTTCATTTCATTGGATCACTTGTGGGGTAGAACCCGATGATTGGCCGAGGGCCAATCGTAGCGCACAGGCAGGTGGATAATCGCACAGCTTTGTTCATCTCGTACGTAAGGTGTGCATCGCTTATTAACCTGAAAAGATGCGCTTCATCCTTTATCCTTGCAACCGGCTTTGTTGGATTTGGCCTGAGCACGTGCCTCGTCTAGTTTAACTCCGATTAGGGCGTATCCATGCTGGGGGAATCGATTTCCAGTCACGTTATCTGGATGTCTCAGTCAGATCGAGAGAACTCTGATATTAGTCAGACTGACTCGTTTACCAGCGCTTCGGTTCTCCAGGTGTAGTCAGATTAAGGCAATAACTGTTTTTATTTATTTTTTTGTTCGACTGTCACATAAACGCACCCAGCCCCGCCCCCTCACCCAGCCTAAACCACTAAATCAGTGACCCGTCACACCACTGACTGGGCAGCTCCCAGCAGGTTGGTGGACGATCCAGTCGTCTACTCCAAACCATCCCAGCTCAAGGTGGCTCTGTTACGGACGTGTGTTGTCCGTGGGTTTGTTGGTTTTCAACATGGGCTCGAGTCCGTCGTGGTCCTCTCCCTGCCCCTGCGAGGTTGGTGCCGCGGTACTGGAGGGAATCCCCAGCGAAAATGACGCCACGTTCCCGTCCGAGGACTCCGTGGATGCGGTGCGCCTTCTGAGCAACCGACCACGTCCCTTTTCCTCGAGCTGAAGCCCGGCTACTCATCAGCGAAGGACCACATACAAGCCAGCGAGTTATGGGCCTCGCAAAGGAAAGATTGTGAACTGTGGTGATGGACAGAGTGTTTCGTTTGTGGCAGAAACGTTTGCTTAACCTGGTTTGGTTCTAATCCGTGTGAAAGCACTCAGGAAATCTGACTTTACTCATTTTGTTTTGCCTTTGGCTGTGTGGCTGTGGCTTGCGTGTTCTTTTCTTTTTACTTTCCCTGGTATCCATTTGCTGTTATACAGAGTGAGTTTATTACGGCTCCTGTTTCTTTGTTACCTTTCCTTTGTTTTGGGCTTTCCCAGCCAGCCTATAGACTGTGCAAGATTGTGTTTATTTTGGGGGTTTGTCCGGAGATTAGCTCCATGATTTTCTGTTCTGTTAATTGTTGTAGACCTCACACCTTAAAGGTGTTGGGTTTCTTTTCATCACCCGGAGAGTAACTCCATATTTTCTAATTGGAAAATTATTAAATTGTTCTCTTTAATTCTTGTTGCGGCCTCCCTCTTTCCCCTGATCCAGCTAAAGGGGTTCGGTTGTAACAGGCTCCATCGCTGTTAGTGGAAAAGCAGACAGGAGACAGTTGACCTCAACAACCCAGACTGTCAGCACTGGCGCCCCCCAGGGGTGTGTCCAATCCCCACCGCTCTTCACACTCTACGCAAATGACCGCTCCTCCTGATATTAAACTCCTGACATTTGCAGACGACGCGACCGTCATTAGCCCGATCCAGGGTGAAGGTGCGTCTGCAGAGACAGATGACGGTGGACTTCGGGAGAGAGTCTTCACAGCTGTCCTTCACCGTAAACAGAAGCCCTGCATTGGCCATGGAGGCCTTCAGGTTCCTGAAAGCTACCTGGACCTGAAGCCGGAGAGGATTGAGCTTTTACGCTAACCCTAACCTGCGCAGGCGCGCCCAGGGGATGCGTGTTTTGTTTGGATCCACCTATGTCTCTGAATAGAACTACAAGTCCGGCTACAGATCATTCCCATCAAAGTGCATGAAAGCGGCCAGACATGTGAAAAAAAACAGTGTAGTTACAACAGCTGGATGGTTGTCGTGATGACAGTCATTTCCCACAGTTGCACTTCAAAGGAGTTGTGCATTTCTCCTGAAGTGAAATCATCCAAAAGACATCAATATTTTCTCCCCTGAGTGATGCACGTCTGTCACGTCTCGCAAAATCAGAGCAGTTAATTCAACAGTTAATTGTAATATTAATGAGTATGGGAGTGTACTTGTTTAGAAGTAGTATCTGTGAGAATTATTTCCTTTATTCATTGATAGAATTTTCACTTCATGGTCAGTAAGACTTGATAATGAATAAAAACAGTCTTGAGTTTGTCTTCCTATCATGTTCCTCCAGCGCCCTCTGCTGGATTATAGACAACCCACATGCTGTTTGGTTGATTTAAAAGTTGATAATAAAGTTATAGATGGGCTGGCAAATGGCCTGCTGACTATTGTAACCAGAGTATCTCTGCGTTTTGTGTCTGAAGATAGATTTATGACACTCTTTGATGAAAAGTCTGTTCATTCTAACAGTAACAAATGATACACGTAGCACACAGCTAGCCGCCCGCTCCAGCTCCAAAACAACACACAAAAGCAGAAAGACAGACATTAGCTTAGCTCACCGCAACAGGTGAAGCAACACGCAACCGTTGCATTTTTTTATATATTTGAGAAGAACATATTTATCGAGACACACGCATATTAACACAGGAGCAATATGAAACCAATATGAAGTGATGTGGCTGAAAACAACAAAGGACACCTTCCTCTCCCACACGATCGTTGTACAAAAGGGGAGAGGCAGAGGGATCGCCATCAATAGATCAAACTCGTTGCTCTTAAGGATCTTAACTTACAGAAACCGCCTGTGACGGTACATTAGCAGTTTAAGATGAGCTCAGAAAGTTATAATGTCTTAAAGTAACATGTCACCCAATCACTGGCTCAGAAGCAGGAAGAGCAAAGATACATAAAAATAAAACAAAGTTCAGGAGGGTAGAAAAAGATTCTGAACTTTCTTTGTGCTTGTGGATGTTTCAGCCTCTCAGTATGACTGGCAGCATGAGGACACTGAGGATCAACAGAGCTGGCAGAGAAAAGAGAAAACGGTCTTTACCCTGGGGGGTCAAAGGTCACTTTTAACCAAGGGAAAATCAGGTCTTTGCTGAATGCTATTTAATTTGAGATTAAAGCACAAATAAGATCTGGTGAAGGTCTCACCATGAGGACCATCAGACCCACTGGCTGCTGTGGTGGAAACCATGGTGGTGTTGGTGGAAGCCATGGTGTTTGGAGCTGTTGTAGCGAAGATATTGGCACGTGCATCCGAGAGATCCAGGGGACCAGTGGTGAGGGAAACCCTGAAGGAAGCAACGTTACCTGGTCGTATGGCTTTCGCCTGATTGTGTTGTCTGTCTGCTGGGAGCTTCTTGTTTGGTGTTCTTGGGAATGAAAAACAAAACTCCTCTGTGAACTTTTGCCCGTCGTGCAGCTCTTTGTAATTTGTCAACATCCTCTAACGAGCTGGGCCTTGACAGCAATGCATCCTTGGACGTGAATGAGCTCTCAGAGTGTTTACAGGAAAGTAAAAAGTTCTTCTGAATTCATCGTTGTGCTTCTCGTCAGTTGTGTTTTCAGTAAATGCAGGTAGATGGAGCTGAGAAAAACAGCCAAAACTTCAGCATCAGTCATTTCTTTGGAAAAATCATAGTAAGGTTTTTGGGTCAGAGGTCATTCCGTCGTGAGTCACATCTACATCATGACAGATACTGTCAGGTCTCTGTAATCAAAAGTCAACATTACTGTAAAACAACATCATAAATCTGTGTCCGCACTGCTGTTTCCTTGTGCCAGAAGTACGGCGTAAACAAGGTCTTTGTTCGCTCTGCCTGAGGTGTTGTTTAGACCACGCGTCGTGAACTTACACTTCAAGACATCTCCAGCTAATTCCCTGTCACTGTCATGAAAGGTCTGTAATGAAACAAAGAAAATATGATTCAGATAAAAGAGGAAGAAACTACAGAAAGACGTCAACATCCGAAAACCATTGAAAACTAGTTTTACTGGGATTTAAAAATAAGAAGTTTTTGTCCAGTTTCTGTTTTCACCCTCTATCATTTTATTTCCAAGAGTTTAGTTTGTTGATCATTGATACAAATTTTTTTCAGAGGCAAATTGTTCAATGTAAAGTCTGTGCCTAATTGCCACAAAGTTTTCTTTAAACTTGAAAAATGTAAAGTTTCCCGTAGTTGTTTTTTTTGTTGTTGTTGGTTTTTTTACAGTGAAAACAATAAATAGAAACGTCTTGTAACAATTCCAGGCGTATGATTTTATTTGGTGTTTTAACTTCTGTTTCCTGTTTAGTTGCAGTGTACTTTTCATTTCTCTGACTAATTGGTGCACACCTGAGTCTAATTTAATCATTCTCCTGACTTTAGGCTGGGCTTTTTCAGCTGTTTAGTCTGTGCTTCTCTGTGTACTTCGTAGTGTTTCTTTGCGTTCCCTGTGGCCTTTTCCTAGTAATCCTTGGTTGTTCCTTGTGAATCTTGAGGGTTTTTTTTGTTGGTAGTTTATCCTAGTTTATTTAGCATCTTTAGTTTGTTAATCGGGCAAGACTTTTCATCTAGAGATTTTTGGTTTTTCATTCCAATCGTTTGCTTATTTTGTGGAATTTTCTCCTAGTTCATCGAGTGATTTTTAGTTTGTAGTTCTCGTCATTTTGGGTTTATAAAAACTTTTACTGCAACTGTTGGGACTTCTGGGGCCTGTTTCAAAAAGCCGGTTCAGCGTAACTCTGACTCAGTTACCATGGTAACAGACTTTGTGAAACTAACCTGGGGTCCATTTCAGAAAGCGGGATTGTCGAAAAGCCTGACTTAATGTGTTGTGATTTCCGGAAAACTCTGGATTTTCGGTTTCAGAAAGCAGCTTCAGCGTAATTCTGACTCAGTTACCATGGTAACAGACTCCGTGAACCAAACCTGCTCGCGAGTAGGTTTATTCCAAATAACCCCGAGTTTCTGCTGCTCTTGAAGCTTCAGGCTGCCCGAAGAGGAAGATCCGCCTCGATTAGACATTTGATTAAGCCCAGATAGGAACGTCTTTGAGTCTTCCTGATTTATTTGCACCCTCAATAGTTTATTTAACAGCATTCTCAGCCCTCACATCGCTCACATTGCAGAAAGACTCTCAGTTCAGAGCAACACAAAACAACAACAAAAATAAAGGAATTAAGTAAAAAAAATAGGAATAATTACAGCGAAAAACAACTTAAACATGAAATTCTCAGGAAAAACCTTATGTGTTTATCAGGTGAAGCAAAACGCTTCTGTCAAAAACAGATATATTTTTTTTTTATTCAGTGATATTCGCTGACTTTAGAATCTGTATGGAATATGTGGTTGCCTGTGGTTAATGACCTGTTTGAGGTTTGTTTAATTTTTGTTGTTGTTGTTGTTGCTGTTGTTGTTGTTGTTGTTGTTGTTGTTGTTGTTTGTTTGTTTTTTGTTGTTGTTGTTGTTTTTACTTTTTAAAGATTTTGCTGCAAATTATATGAAGCCTTGTTAATATTTTATTGTCCCTGCGATTCTCACATTTTCCCACTAGATGGCACACTCTATTGACGTTGACCTTTTTTAGGTGCGGCGTAAAACTACACTTTACTCTCTGATCCCTCAGCCCTTCTGTAAAGATGGGCGGACCTAAGAAAAAGAAAGTGGACAGAGAACGTCGAGGTTGGTTAATGAGTGGACAACTAGATATTTTTCCCTGAACTCGATCAGCTGCTGTAGCCTGATGTGCCAAGAGACTGTAGCGGATTTTAAAGAATATAATATCAGCTGTCGCTTTGCCAGAAAGGTGGCTAACTATGCTAGCAAGCAGTTAACGAAAGAACAGGAGGCTACAGCTCTGTAATGTTCCCACTGAAACTCGAAGTCAGTTTCTCCGTTGTATTAAAAAGATTTGTTCCATAAGTCTTACACGTTACACGTGTAAGACTGTTTAGTGGTGCACATCAGTGGTGCGCAGGGGCACGTACGTTCTCAAAATAAACAATGCACACCAGATCAAATACAACGCGCTCCGCATACTGGCGCGCCCCGACTCTGCTGCGTCCTTTCACTGGTTGTTGAGTTTTGGCACATTAAATAGAAGAAGAAGGACAAGAGCACCTGCGTCTCCCTCCATGTGTGAAATAAAGACAGTCAGGAAGAGAGTGATGATGATGATGATATCCTGAAGGATAACAGAACTTTCAGTGCTTTTAATTATTAACTGTTAGTAACATTAAAAAAAAAAAAAGAAGAAGCTGTATTTCATTTAATTTTCAGTGTTTTAAGAGTCATTTCAAGAAAGAGCTAAATACTGTGGGGCTTCAAAGACAGATATTTTGTCATGCTTTTGTTCTTTTTCAACTGACATTAAAGTACAGTAAAGTATTATTATTATTATTATTATTATTATTATTATTATTATTATTATCATTATTATTATTATTATTATTATTATTATTATCATTATTATTATTATTATCATTATTAGCTTTTAATATCTTCAGAAATATAACTATGACTGCGCAACTTGAATGTCTGCCTGTAGTCGACTATATAGGCAGACAATCAAGTTTGCACCTGAATCAAACGCGTGATCATATTTGTGTCACCTGTGAAGGATCCTGAGTCAGTCCCACTGAGATTAATAAAGGATAGGGTCCCCTTATTCTGAAGGTCACATTCGTCCCTTGGGGAGGATCTGGAGGAGAAGTTTCACAAGACGCAAACAAGCAGCTGTCGTTTCCAGCAGGATCACAATTATCTGGTGTTGCCACACACAGCTGAGTGGTTCCACAACTTTGTCGAGTGATGTTCAACTGAGAGAAACACAACTATGCACCAATTAGAGGAAATGTTGGCTGAAAATATCTTTTGTTGTACAAACAGCATTTAACTGATCCGTGACATTAGTAAGAGATGGATAAAAGAATATATTTTCAGTAATATTTTATTATTTTCTTGCAGAATATTAACAAAACACTGAGAAGTAAATAATCTTCACAGTTAAATTAACAAACCGTAGAAGATGGTGTGAAGAGCATCACTGCAGCAAACAGCGGGATAAATCCTCCCTCCATCCTTAGACTGATGGAAAATCACTGAAATTAGGTGATAAATCATTTGAATTTAATGCAACAAAATATTGTTTTCCCCAGAAGTCAGAGACTGAACGTCTGAACAGACAAATATCTCTGGAACAGTCTTGCCTGGGCTCTTAGAGCTCACCTTTCAGCTCTGACACTGGTTCTGCTGGGGCTTCTGCTTCTCTGTCTGAAGGTGATCCTGACTGATGCTTTAACTCAGCAGGGATGGGAGCATTCTGGCATCAACATCACCACCTGCCTAGCAGGTTTCTGAACAAGAAGTAGCTGTGAGGGAACGAAAACAATGAGTAATGATCAAAAGTTGAACTGGACCCCGGGCTTCATACATAAATCAAAGTCAAAGTCAACTTTTTTGTGAAATATGCTATACAAGCTCGACATACAGCATAAATGAAATCACAGTCCTCTCGGACCCACGGTGCAGCAAAGTAAGAAATAAATAAAACTACGAACTAAACTAAATTAAAAAGAAAATACCTAAAATATGACTAAAACATTTACAATTTAATCACAATTTACAATATAAACAGTATAAACAGTATAGGACACAATCATGAGGTATATAGAAAGCAGTATAAACAGTATCCCGCTTTAATGGATTTAAAAAGATGATCAGAAAGACTTTTTAATCACCTTGTGAATTTAAACATTTATACGGTACCATTTAAACAAGAAACTGTTGAGGATTATTTTCTTAATACTTTATATTTTTTTAAATATAATTCCAACATCAGTCGTTTTTCTGCCCTCCAACGGCGCCATTCACACAGCAATGTCAACAAACACACTGTCTCACACTGATGAACAGGAGGAAACAGCAGCCACGTGCAAACATTTGATGAACGATATTTGTGGTCAAGTCTTTTCAGAAAAAATGAAAGGGGTGATTATAGGACAATCTATCGATGTAGGGTTGAAGGCTTTGGCACAGAAAAAATGACAAGAAATAAATTAGAAAGTGAATTTAAATGAGTAGCTCTAGATTACAGAAGTTTAAATACTTCAATCAAGTATTAAATGAACCTAAACAACATAAAAGACCCTCTTAAATGGTTTCTCTCTGTTTTTTAAAGCTGGTACACTAAGACTCTGATCTTAATTAAAGCAGGATCCTAATTCAGTACTTTTGACAGTTGTCAGTGTCTGATGTCATAACTGATGGAATGCAGACTGATGGAATGTATATGAGGAGATTTGAAGGCTCACTTACAGTTGTCTTTTATGAGTTCTTTGTAGTGTTTTTGAATCTTTGGTTTGATGTCACTGATGTTCTGTTCTAGCCTTTTAAATACTAATCAACAATCACAAATTCTCATTTATCATTAATTAGCATTTATCCCAACATAATTTGCAAGACTGTTGAGTATTAAAGTACTTCAGTTTTACACAAATTGTTTGTATTTATATGTAATAAATTTGTTACGAGCTCAATCATCCCTCAAATTCAAAAATCAGGCGTTGTGCTCATTTCAAAAGTGTCATGAAATCAATGTCTCCTCCTGACATTCATGACTGAGTCTTCCAGTGAATGTTCTCATTGTTCTTGTGAAACAGGAAAGATGCACGAGAAACAAAAATGTTGACACGCTGCTCTATAGGTTACCTTCACATTCCTCATTAATTGGAAGAGTTTGGCACACCAAAACCCTGACAGCATCAGAGCATTGTTGCAGCTTCAAAAGAGGTTGACAGTGCTGGTTTTAAATACACTCCCAGCCGACAACAACAGAGTAAAAGCTTAGCCCTGTTGTCAACGGGACTGCCTCCAGAGCTCTGGGGACTGGACTGAGACCCAGATCTGGACATCCCTACAAATCCATTGCTGCTGGATTAAAGGTCCTTCTTCCAACTTGTCTGGTCTCTCTTTCCTGACATGTTCATGGAGCCGGTTTGCAACGCTCCTTACCACCTGGTTTGATTGAATATCAGTCTGGTAACCTTTTGTATTTCACTCCTAAGGAGCCTAGTTTTGGTTGAGGCATTTGGGACTCGAGGTTGGGGAAAGGCACCTGGATCTGGCCTCCGTGGTGTCCTTTGCACTCTGTCATTGCCTTGGAGCTGGGCTATGACAGACCCCCTTCGCGCCACAAGTTTTAGACGTTCCGATTCGAAACACTGAGGGAACAATCAACCAAAACGTGACTGATCTGAGAACGATGACTAAAGTGTTGACAGGAAAGTTCCTGTTTCATTGATATTCTAGGCTTTTAATTTGCATATAACCTGTGACAAAGAACCTTGATTACATGACAATGATATGATAAACACTTAATTACATTTGGGGTGGTCATGTGTGTTCCTTTGTTTAGTTGTGCTAAACTTCGGCTGCCTGTTTGAGTGTCTATAGGGACTAAAGACCTGTGTTTTGAGAGGTGATGTGATTTTCAGGTAGTTCTATTCCTAGGCAGCCTGCTTGTGTTTGTCAGTTCCCTCTTGCTCGTAGATTGAATTCATTAACAGTGTCACAGAACTGGCTGCTAACCTTGAGGAAAAACAGCAGAGCCATGCATTGTATCCAAGCATAATACTTTACACAACTAAAAGAAAATGGAATTTCAAGTCACCATTGACACCCATAGTTGTTTCCCTACCAGTTGCAGCCCTTATTGTGGTCATGGTAGGTAGAACTTAATACTGCACAGTTAGTAATTATTTAGCTCACCATTCTAGTCAATGCGAGTTTTGGCGTATGCTTCATATATGAAATAACGAATATATATTTATTACCCCACGATGGGGAAATTGCAGTGTCCCAGCAGCAGCATACAGAGAAAAATAAGAAGAAGAAATAGGAAGAAGAAATAAGAAGAAATAAATAATAGACAAGACTTTGAGAAGATATAAAAAATGAAAATAAAAATAAATAAATATATGGCTATCCCTATGTATTTACAGAACGGTGCTGTACATGAATGGCATGACCATTTCCCATGAGTGAGTTATTGCACATGACCAAGGCAGATATTGCTCATGAGCTAGATTGTGTGATAGCTAGCTAGGATATTGCGTTAAACAGTCTGATGGCTGTGGGGAGGAAGGACCTGTGGTAGCGCTCCTCCCTGCACTGAGGATGCCTCAGTCTAGTGCTGAAGGAGCTGCCCGGGGCCTCCACAGTGTGGTGCAGAGGGTGGTTGAGTTACTCCTGATGGATGTCAGCCTGGCCAGCATCCTTCTGTCTGCCACCTCCTCAATGGAGGCCAGGCTGCAGCGCAGGACAGAGCCAGCTCTCTGAACCAGCTGGTTAAGTCTCTTCCTGTCTCTCTCTGTGCTGCCCCCCCCAACACACGATGGCATAGAACACCGCTGAGACCACCATAGTGTAGTAGAAGGTCCTGAGAAGAGCCCTGCTCACACCAATGGACCTCAGTCTTCTCCGCAGGTGCAGGTGACTCTGGCCCTGCTTGTACAGGGCGTTAGTGTTGTGAGACCGGTCCAGTTTCTTGGTGAGGTGAATACACAGGTATTTGAAAGAGTCCACCATCTCAGTGTCCGAAACCTGGATGTTCTCCGGTGTGTGGGGTGTGGATGTCCTGCGGAAGTCTGTCACCATCTCTTTTGTTTTACTGGTGTTAAGGAGAAGGTGGTTCGCCTCACACCGTTCCACAAAGTCAGCAATGACTCCTCTGTATTCCTGATCGCCCCCCTCTGACATGCAGCCAACAATGGCGGTGTCATCAGAGAACTTCCGGAGATGGCACTATATGTGTATATATATAAAATACGTGCCACATTCGCTGTTAGATTTGACCCTAACTAAAACCTAGCTAAAACTTTCAAGAAATCATTTTTGAAAGTTTTTGCGTCTTGCATTTCTTGCGCAGGAACCCAGAAGCCTCATCAATCTAGGCCTCAGGCTGTTAGTGGAAATTCACCATTTCACCTGGTTCAGGTGCTTTCATAGAAACGACCACAAGGCAGAGACTAAGACCATAAAATTAAAAAAAAATAATAATAAACATGCAGCGAGCAAAAGAAAATCTACGTCAAAATTATGTGACTATGTGTTTAATGAGTGTTTTATCTGTTGTTATAGTTGATTATCACTGTATAGAACAACAGCAGGCAGGTGTTGACAGTAGACACTGGGTTTGTCAGCAGCCCAACTCTGTTTACCCGTGAAGATCTGGAGGAAGAGAGACACAGAGAGAGAGAGAGACATATTTATAGATCTGTGTGTGTGTGTGTGTGTGTGTGTGTGTGTGTGTGTGTGTGTGTGTGTGTGTGTGTGTGTGTGTGTGTGTGTGTGTGTGTGTGTGTAGAAGCAGAGACTAACACCACGCTGCCTCAGAGCCAGTAGCGATGATGTCCCGGTTATCCCAGCAGCTCAGGAATTCCCGTCCAATGATCAGTGTTTAGGCTGCTTTTTAACATTGTGAAAACAGCAACAAGCTCTTGTTTAAGTGGTTAAAAAGGAACAACAAAAAAATGACAACAGCTCATATACAAAGGTCAGTGACAGTTCCTCCAAATTATGAGAGACACATTAAAAAAAAAAACATGTCACAGTCATGTGTCACAATGGTTGGAAAGAAACCTAAAACAATGAAAACGAGGCAAAATTTTAAGTAAACATGCACATAAATATACTGTTTGGTCCAGCAGATGGCGCTAATCCTACTACTGACCACCTTAAAAACGCCACCAAGGCGGGCGTTGAAAATCTAAACCTATACAAACACTTTTTCACTTCTAGCATAGCCAAGGTTGTGACAGGACCACTAACCAACACAAAAATCTGCAGCACAAGGCAAGAAGAGAGCGGCCAGTGAGAAGACTGCAGGAAGATTGCACTCCAAGACCCAAAACATGATCTTTTCTGTTTGCAAGTACGTCTGAGTGTATTTACCTGAGCCGTGGGTGTCAGCGCCCTCTGGAGGAAGACCCGTGTGCCTTCCGAATAAATGAAACCACATATGCTAGGGTACCACCAGATGGCGCTGTGCTAGTACTCTACCGGCATATTAGACTTTCTTAATAAATCTCATACTTAGGTACTTACGGAAAATATCAGCGTTTTACCACAAATTCATTATCTAACCCACAAAGACATTATCTTGCTGAGGTTAGAGAACCCATAGAGGCCGGATCATCCGTGGTCATTACATTTAAATCATGTTTTGTTTTGTTGTTTGTTTTTTTTTCAGGAAAACCAGTTGAAAGCCCAGTCTATACCCCAGTCTGAGCGGGACATTTTCCAGTTGGTGCCGGTGTCATGGAAAGACCCCTGCCCTGCCAGAGTCGAGTCGAGCTCCGGGCTCTGCTGTCGTCTTTTTATGACGTCATCACCGGGACTTTCCGCATACGTCATTAAGGGGCTTCCGACGAACGGAGTAGAATTTACCTGTGCGGTTTCACGCTGTCAGACGCGTTAAACGTCGCTTCGCTGTCCTGGAACACACGACAGAACACACCATGACAACACCTGAGGCTCTGAAAGCCTCCAGAAACGTTAAATTTTGAGCCGCCGTTGTCGGGAAAGGCTAGTTAACCGAGGAGCGGGGATGTCAACAACGCGGCCCCTGCCCGGAATGCGACGAATCACCGAGCTAGCGTTGGCAGAGCAGCCGACCAGCAGGCTTTCTGCGTCAGCCGCCCGGCAGCAGCAGGAGGCCCTTACTGTGGACGAATTCACGGTACCGGAGGACAAGGAGGAAGAGCTGAAATGTGCCAGGCCCCGGGTGGAGCAGGTTTTCAAAGTAGCCTTCACAGTTATCGGACTGTTGGATCATTCGGGACTGCCGCACGGAAGCAAAACACCCCGGCAGATATGGCTGCAGCTCAGGGGGAGCCGAGAAGACGTGTCGAAGGCCAAGGTGAGCTCCAGAAACAACTAAACTTAGTAACTCATCTGTCTGTGGCTGAAGATCAGGTGTGTTCGTGTCCCATGAGTGGCTCGAACACCTGCCAGCGTCATATTTGGCTTCCTAACGACACCTGTAGGACAGTGTTAACAACATATCTATATCTATATCTATATCTATATCTATATCTATATCTATATCTATATCTATCTATATCTATATCTATATCTATATCTATATCTATCTATCTATCTATCTATCTATCTATATATATATATATATATATAATTTATATATTAATTATATATGTGTATATATATTTAAATTAGTAATGAGTGAATTAGACTAGTTAAATCAACATATTTTGGGTCAAGTCTAATGACGTCATCGTGTTCCAGCGGAAGTCACACCTCGGTGACTTTAGTCAAGATGAGGTTGAAATTACCAGAATGTCAAAGGAACCTCAAAAGCAGCTGATCTGTAATTGTGTGTGTGTGTGTGTGTGAGTATGAGGATAAAAAACACTTCCTCCATGCAGCCAGTAACTTTGTTCAGGGAAGTCCAAAAAGCAGAGTCATAGCCGCTGAAGACGGGCATTTTTCTGGATTCTCCATGTCGCCTCTCTGTTCCGGTCGGAATCAATGCAACCGGGTCTTGGCGGTGAGCCACTGGGCATTTGCTTTGTCGTGTCTCAGTCATAGGAACTGTATGTCTGTGGTCTCTCTGTCGAGATCCAGACTGACCATCACCTGGTCCGAACTCCTGTCTCGCTGGTGCAGTTTGACCCGGATCTTTACCTGCCTGCTACCAACAGACGGGCACGTCCCTAAACTCATTCTGAAATGGTTGTGATGCACCATTGAGACCTTGACTCACATTATCTTGTGTCAAATGGAAACAGTCACCATATACGTTTAAAGGCCTACAGCTGTGTCGCCGCAATCCGGAGCGTGGTTTTTTTTAATTTCTCACATCGCTCACCATCGTTTTCAGTCAACCCAGAATGCGATAACAGAACCAACAAGGGATCACGTGGGGTCAGGGTTCGGATATCGTGCTAAATTTCGCTCCTTAAACCCTCTGGGACAGTGCGTAACCAGCTGTAAACAAAAGGTACGTCGGCTGCGTTTGGCCCCTGGTCAGGTCCTCCTGGAAATCCCGACGTGTCATTGTTGCTTGATTTCAGACACGCAGCCCCAACATTTGTGACCCGATTCTGTCAGTCCGAGAGTCTGACGTCATTTCTGCCAAGCTGTTGTAGCTGAGTCATTTTAATGTGCATTACTGCTCTCAGAAATGACTTCAGGAAGTTACCACACCCGTGTGCTGACTCATCAGAACATTTCCCACAGCAGAGAAATTCCCTGAATCGGTGACAGGTGCTTGGTTTCTCCACGTGCGTGCATGGGCGGCCTTGAAAGATTTTTATTTTAGCTAGAAGTGAGTGTGTTTAGGTTTTTTGTTTCTTTTTTAAGATCACTGCTTACAAGTCTGGTGGGGGATCATAAATGATCTCGAAAGGATTTAAAATTAGCCGTTCCACCGTCCAGAAAAGAGTCTTCAGGTGGATGACATGGCCGGGTCTGACTGTCCAAGCAGGTTCCCCCTGAGAGCAGACCGCATGAATATGAAGAAGGAGCTCCCCAAAACCCCTCAAAGGTCCTCAGGGGACCTCCAGCAAGCTCTTGATAATGCTGATGTGAAAGTGTCTCTACAGTCAGAGAGAGACTGCAGCTGTGAAGGAGGAAACTTTTGCTCTCTAACAGAACTGTGGAGGCCAGACTGACGTAAACCAGAGAAGAAAACAAAGACCAGGACTTGTGAAGAAAAGTCCTTCACACAGAAGAGTCCAAAAGTGAATTTTTGGACACCTGAACATGTTTTTTGCATAAACTGAACTAGGGCTGTCATGATTAGGAATTTCTGGAGACGATTAATTATCATAAAAATAATCGGATTGATGAATATACAGTGGTCCCTCATTTATCGCGGGGGTTACATTCTGAAAATCCCCAGGGAGAAACGAAATCTGCAAAATAGAAACCTGTTTGCTATTCAAATACGGTACATGTTACCGCCTCATAATCCCTCCTCGCGATCTTTATAAACGCACACAGCGCGGACGTAGCCGATAAATTGCGCACCCACCTCACCCCGTAAAATACAGCACATTTTGTCATTGAGAAAATTTGCAAAAGTAAATTTGGCAAGCTGTACAGAGACGAGACGCGGAGACTGTTCACGTTGGTCAGTCCCTGAGCCAATCCGGATGCAGAACACAATGCACTGTTTAAAAAAAAAAAACATAAAAAAAACTGCACTAAAAGAAGCTGTGAAAAGTGAACCGCGTTATAGCGAGGGTTCACTGTATTGTCTATGTTTTTCTTTTTTATAGTCTACTATGATAGCAAAATGATCTTTAATAACATACATTCTGTACTGTCTTGTACACCTTAATAAATAGGAGCAATTAAATGACTTTGAACATCAGAAATAGTTGGGCGTATTGCTGTGGATGGTGGGTCTGTAGACAGTGTTTCAGATTTGTTGCGTTAGCGCTTTTGACTTTTTTTACGGCAAATTTCATATATAGCTTCCTCCACGTTACTGGGCTCTCCTTTATCATTAGGATTAAAACCAAAATGCACCCACAGTGGAGCCGTGGTACGAGGCTTTGGAACCAGAACTCACCTTCCTCCATGTTATTATTATCCTAGCCATAGCATATTATCCTAGCCATAGCATATTATCCTTACCAATAGTTTGCTGCCGATCCATTCAAGAGAAGAGGTAAACAACATGTGGTTGCCATGGTGACGCTGCGTGCTGCTGCTGGCACAATACGATGACATCAGACTCAGATTCATAGTTATTTTATGCAACTTTGTGGATAAAATAAATAATTGCTGGTAATCGCAAATATGAAAAATAATTGCGATTGTCAAATATTATAATATTTGCGAGTGCCCAGCTGAGCGTGGAGCTGGAGGTGTCCCTGACCAGCCCACCGTCACAGGTTCCACCATGAATTCTGCTGTGGATCAGGGGATGATGGGGAACCACATGAGAGCATCTGGATGATGATAAGAAAAGCTGAAGCAGAACTGAAGCCTGTGACCTAGCAATGACCTAAACATACCAGTAAATCCACCAAGGACTGGCTGGAAACTCAGACCTGGAGAGTCTTGGAGTCCGTTTCAGAAAGAGGGCTTTCAAAACTCGGAGTTCAAACCTGAACGCATGGTTGCAAAAACCTGCAATGCCCAACTCAAACACGTGTTCTGAAACCGAAAACTCTGAGAGTTGGTTTAATGAACTCTGATTCAGAGGTACGCTCGTGCACCGAGATCTCAAAAGCCTCATCAATGGAACGCAGATAACGTGATTCACCATGGCAACAAGTGGAAAAAAAAAACCTTGATCGTCCCACTTCTCCCCGTGTGAGGTGGAAGATTTCATGACCAAAAATGGGCATATTTTCAAGAAAAAAAGAGTAATACTGCGGCAACAGCAAAAGAGAGATCATGTGGCTGAAACTTGCTGATCAAGTCCATGGGTGAGAGATATTCAAACAACAAAAAGAAAGAGATGTTTGGTCTTGGTTGTTCATCTCATCCAACATTTCTATTCTATACGTGTGTTTGGGCCACAGGTGCAACCCAACAGGCGCCAAACAGACTCAGCAGAAAGTTAAGATGAAATACACAAATATAGTTCCAACATGTCAGAAATGATTTAAATACAAGCTATTGTGGTCTTGTTTATCCTGTCCTCATTAAACAGCATCAGTTGCTTCATTTAACCTGTGATTACTAGATTTAATTAATTAGAGAAATCCCCTAAACAAAGAAAAAGACAAATCTTTATCCTTCCATCACTGTCAGTATTTAATATTGTCTATCTGAAAGCCTATCACTTATATGCCTCTTATGCATTCATGTCTCCAACTTTGTGTTTTCTGAATATGTTTAAGTTTTATGTCCATTATAGCCAACAAAAAAAAGGCTGAGGTGATCCAGCGCCACCTAGTGTTGGTTCACTAACTGCCATCCGTTAATCACAGACACAACTTGACCCACTGGTTTTTCTTGTAGCAGAAGGAGTTCTATATAATTGGCTGCTGTTGCTTTCAGATATCAATCAATTTAATGATTAAACTGATACCTGCAGTTCTGTGGAACACTTCCATCAGATGTCCCAGCTGTCTGGGACTTTTTAACACTAAAAACGTGTTTCAAAATCGTTTTTCGTGCAAGAGTAACGTTTATGACAGCCTGATGGTTACCTTGGACACATGCTCACCGATATTATATTTAAAAAAAAAAAAAAGTCTGCAAAAAAATAAGGATTAAAAAAATCAAATTGCAATACAAAGAATTTGCTCCGAGAGTCTTTCCGCAATATGAGTGATGTGAGGGCTGAGAATGCTGTTAAATAAACTATCGAGGGTGCAAATAAATAAGTAACACTCAAAGAAGTTCCTATCTGGGCTTAATCAAATGTCTAATCGGGGCAGATCATCTTCTCCCGGCAGTCTGCAGCTTCAAGAGCAGCAGAAACTCGGGCTTATTTGAAACTAACCGAGCAGGTTCGTTTCACGGAGTCTGTTACCCCGGTAGCTGACTCAGAGTTAGTCAACCTGCTTTCTGAAACTGAAAACCCTGAGTTTCCCTTAAATCACAGCGAATTAACTCAGAGTTTTTGCTAAACCCGCTTTCTGAAACGGGCCCCTGGAATGCTCGAGTCAAAGCCCAGATCTTGATCGGTCTGAGAGGCTGGGAGGTAACCTGAAACAGGCTGTACATGCGGAAAGCCCTCAAACATCTCACAGCTGACAAATGTCCTCAGACAAGAAGCATCTATGCTACTTCAGCCAAAGGAGGTAGCAGCAGCTATTGGGTGTAGGCTCCCCAACCAAAGGGGGTAGCAGCAGCTATTGGGTGTAGGCTCCCCAACCAACAGGGGTAGCAGCAGCTATTGGGGGGGTAGGCTCCCCAACCAAAGGAGGTAGCAGCAGCTATTGAGGGTAGGCTCCCCAACCAACGGGGGTAGCAGCAGCTATTGGGGGGGGTAGGCTCCCCAACCAAAGGAGGTAGCAGTAGCTATTGAGGGTAGGCTCCCCAACCAACCGGGGTAGCAGCAGCTATTGAGGGTAGGCTCCCCAACCAACGGGGGTAGCAGCAGCTATTGGGTGTAGGCTCCCCAACCAAAGGAGGTAGCAGCAGCTATTGAGGGTAGGCTCCCCAACCAATGGGGGTAGCAGCAGCTATTGGGGGGGTAGGCTCCCCAACCTTTAAAATATACTGTTATTTTTTTATACATCTCTTTGATTAGGTAAAACAAGGTTAATTTTTGCTTTACGTGCAATGAAGTCAGTTTTTCCCCACAGATTAAAAACAAGATTAGACGTTTACCAACACTTTCAGGGTTTAAAGCAGCTGGCGTAGCTCGTGCTAAAGGCAGAAACACAGGCCGCCATTCCCTGACTTTGTTTTTGTCACGCAGGAGTACGTCCGAGGACTCTGCGACCCCGAACTGCAGAAAGTAGAGCGCTACCCAGCGGACATGCACTGCATTTTCGCTGGTGCACGGGGTCTCTTCTTGGACAGACTGGTGCGGGACACAAGCGCTGAAGTGGTGGTTCCTGAGCCGGGCCACCTGCGGTTGTTGGGTCGGGCCGAACCGGTAGTGATGGCTCAGAGCAGAGTCCAGCAATTTGTGACGCTCTTCCAGGTATGGAAGGAAAACTGCGCGACGGGACGAGCCAACGTCTCGTTGGCATGTATGTAACAGCGTGTATTCCAGGGTTGCCACCCGTGTGCCTGTCTTCCTGTCCCCAGGAGAAACAGAGTCTCCCGAGCGACAGAGAACCGGCGGTGAAGCGAGCCTTCAAGTCCTTTGTGGAGGAAAGAGATGATAAGTTCACCATGGAGCTTCTGCTGCTGCCCAGCGCCCTGAAGGAGGAGCTGCTGGGACTGGCCCACAGCTCCACAGTCAACCCCGTGAGTACCGCCTCCCTTTTCTCACTGCCCGCTCAGGAAGAGCACCGGAAACTGCAAAACCTTTTATCTATGGCGGCCAGACGGGTTTACACGAGTTACTCTAGCGTAAACATGTAATTACATGTTTGTTAATGATAATAGGTCATTATGAAAATTGCTTGTCTTTGATTGTGGGGAAGTTTTACAGACGGATGGATTCAGATGTGTGCTGAGTCACATGATGATTGACGTGTTTGCGTCATGTGATTCCCCCAAAACAGACTCTGCCTCCCGGAGAGGTGGAGATCGAGCAGGACCGCTCTCAGAGCAGCACCCCGGTGACCGAGCTGTCCAACCGCATCCTGGACGCCAGCTTTGAGGAGAAGGGGACCGCGGCGCCCGTGCCCGGAGGCGCCAAAGCGGCTGGAGGGACCGCCTCTGGCCCAGAGGTCATCCTGTTGAACGGAACCCGGCCTTCACACAAGCGGCGCTCCTCTGAGAGCGAGACTCGGGACACAAAGAGACAGTACTCTCTGGAGAGGAGGGACGAGTCGCCGGACAGAGCCAGAGAGAGGGAGCGACACCGGGACAGGGAGGGCCGGCTGGGCGGCTGCAGGTCCAAGACGCCGTCCGCTTCGGCGTCGCTCTCCTTTTCAGCGGGGGCTAAAATGATGGTGGGTCCGATCGTGCTGGACCCGAGCGAGGGCGACGACGGGGAAGCGGTCAGTCCTGAGACCAACCTGCGCTGCCTGGTCAATTTCTTCAGGTAGGTCGCGATGGAAATTGCTTTCACGTGTGTTTGTGAAAAGGGGCGGAGCCAGGCTCTGCGTTCATTTTGGCCTCTGCGGGCGTTGTTGTTGTTGTTGTTGTTGTTCCGACTGTTTATGGAGGGTTGACGGGGTGTCTCCATGTCACGCATGTCACCAGACAGATTTTCACATTTTGAATCCTCCTCTCGTGAAAATGTGAAATTCTTTGTTTAGGTTGCTACAAAAGTTTGGCTCTGGGTAACGGTTCCCGTCATTTGTCGTGTCCTCAGAACCATGGGTTACCAGGAGGAAGTGGTGGAGCGCGTCGTCAGGGAGACGGGACAGACGGAGGACACGTTCCTCATTCTGGAAAAAATCGTTGAGGAAACCAAACATTGTGAAGAGAGGTCGAAAGGAGGCGTCAAAGACAGGCGGTCCAAATCCAACTCGACATCCCCTGAAGAGCCGTCCTCGTCACTGGTGTCGGCGGCGTCCCGGGTCAGAGAGGAGCGTGAGCTGAGCAGAGTGCTGGCGGACGCGGGCAAAGCCAAAGAAAACATCGAGCCCGAGAAGCGCGGAGGGAAGGGAAGCGGTCTGGGCCACCGGAGGCAGTGCAGCAGCAGCGAGGCACGAACCCAACAGGTAGAGCTCCGATGTCGTATCCGCCAGTGTTGTAGCCGTATTTCACTGCAGGCAGGAAAGGCTTCTGTCATTTGGGAACATTAGAAGGCCGAAAGAAGCTCTGTGTGAGGTTTTCTTTTGGTTTTTGTGGAGCAGGGCTGGGCAATTGTTTAGCCTGAAGGGCCACGTTGGGTTCTAGATCTTGATGAAGGGGCCGGCCAGGTGGTGCAGGAAACTAACCCCCCCAAAATGAGGACCAGAGGTTAACTTAAAATCGTGCCTGATGGACGATCGACTGAGAAAATATTGTGAGGAGCCTGTAAATTGGTCCAACTAGAGATGGATGATGAAGCTCCAAATGATGTTTGGGCCCGCCTTCTTTTTCTAACCAATCAAGCTGACAACCTTCTTACTTTGGCTTTTGGATAAATTATTGTGGAGGCTCTGCGGGCCGGATTGAATAGCTCATCGGGCCACATTCGGCCCCCTGGCCTCAGTTTGCCACCTCTGCTGAGGAAGCCATCCGATAGAGTCATTAGTGTTAAACCGGCGTGAAGCGAGGCAGAGTCTTAGCTGGAGGCAGAGCGGGGCGGGTCGTTCTGGTCTGGGCTGGTGTGAGGACGCAAAATCAGTAAACTGGAAAAAGCGGGTGGAAGTAATGTCGGCCTACCGTTGTCGGTGGACGCGTATTCCTCACTGAGGAGCACCCCTCCTCCCCCTCTGATCAGGTACTTTGATGAGCGTATGGAGTGTTGATCCAGATCCAGTCTCAAACGCTCCCATCTGGTTCCAGGCCGTCACTATCAAGAGGAGTTCCAGCGCTCAGGGAGGAGCGGGAACCTACGAGGTCATCACCATCGAAGACGACGACGTCGCCTCCACCAACGCCAAGCCATCTCGGGCCGCGATGGCGTCCCACCTGGACTGTCAGTCCGCCTCCAGAATGGACTGTTTGGCGCGGGGGGGAGGCAGTGCCTCACAGAGGGACTTCCTGTTGAGGGGAGGGACTCAGACTTTGGGAGGATCGGTGAAAGTTGAGAGCGTGATGGCGCTGCGCAGCACGCCCCAGTGGCTGACCGCCACCACCGCCTCATTAGCATCCACGCCTGCTGTGAGTATCCTCGCCCGTTTGGGTCCCCCTTGATTCACCGTCACAAACTGGTCCCTGAAACCCCAGCTGGCAGGAGGACTTGCTCACAGCCATTTTTATGCTCTTCCCCAGGCAGCTCCGCCCCTCACCAGACCTTCGCCCTCGCCGTATCAGACAGTCGGCCATCACCAGCTCAGAGGGAGGACGCCTCCCTCAAACGAGCCTCCGCCGCCGGTGACCGGTCTGGCTCGTTTCCACCAGTCTCTGAGGACCCCCTACACTCTGAAGTTGCCTAACGAGCCAGGCTCGCCGGACCTCAGGCACATCATCATCGACGGCAGCAACGTGGCCATGGCGTGAGTCCGCAGACATCTGAATCAGGCGCTCTCTCCTGTCGCTCGGCAGCCGCGTTGACATTATTGAGGGTCTTGTGGCGGATTTTTGCGGATTTCGGCAGCCTGACACATCCGATAGGACGTTTTTAGGTGTTTCTGCCTTGTGGCTGCGGAGTTCATGGTTGCAGCAGGGGAATATGCGCCGCTCTCCTTAATAAACGTGTAAACGACCGTACAGGCGAGGATTAAAGGACAGCGCCAGAGACCTCCTCAGCTTCATCTGTCTCTGGTGTTTTACAGTCACGGTCTTCATCGGTTCTTCTCCTGTCGGGGAATCGCGCTGGCCGTGGAGACCTTTTGGAGGCGGGGCCACAGGAACATCACAGTGTTTGTCCCTCAGTGGCGTCAGAAGAGAGACCGTCTCACTACAGGTACAAAGGCAGTGTGTTTTCATCCCGCCGCCACCAGGTGGCCTAATGCTGACTTTGTTGTTGCCATCAGAGCAACACTTTCTGAACCAGCTTGAAGACCTGCGGCTGCTGTCCTTCACCCCCTCCAGAGAAGTCTGTGGCCAGAGGATATCCTCGCACGACGACAGGTACTCCACTCGTGGCTAGCTTTGGTCTGTTTTAGGTCTTGGCGCGGGTCCAAAACCTCTGCAGCTTACCGGCTGAGCAGGTAAAGCAGAATGGGGGACTGGGGCTGCGTGTTGTCGCTGTGGTGGTCCGACACGTGTGCCCAAGGGGGCTGAGCCTTCCTCAAAGATGAAGATCAAGGCATTTGTTCCTGCCGAAGGGTTAACTTAAAATCGTACCTGATGGACGATTGACTGAGAAAATATTGTGAAGAGCCTATAAATTGATATAATTCAACAATGATTTGAATAAATGATTGTGGAGGCTTTGCAGGCCGGATTGAATAGCTCATCGGGCCACATTCGGCCCCCTGGCCTCAGTTTGCCCACCTCTGCTGAGGAAGCCATCCAATAGAATCATTTGTATTAAACTGGTGTGAAGCGAGGTAGAGTCTTGGCGGCAGGCGGGGGGGGGGTCGTTCTGGTCTGGGCTGGTGTGAGGACGCAAAATCAGTAAACTGGAAAAAGCGGGTGGAAGTAATGTCGGCCCACCTATCAACGCGCTTGTTCCCGCCGAAGATCCCCGTCCGTGGACGCCGTTGGCTGAGGTTCCGGTTGTCTGACCCGCCGCTCTCTGGCCCTCTCAGGTTCCTGCTCCACCTGGCGGAAAAGACGGACGGGATCATCGTAACCAACGACAACCTGAGGGACTTTGTCGACACCTCGGACACGTGGCGCAGGATCATTCAAGAGAGGTGAGGCTCTCGAGCAGGAAGTGGATGTTGATACACCGCTGACCAGGGGTGGCGACTGTCGGGGCGGATGTTTGGAGAACGAAGGCTGGCGAGGACCACCTGGAAGTTGGGTGAAGGTGTGGCTAACGTGAGCTTTTTGACTGACAGGTTGCTTCAGTTTACATTTGTCGAAGACCACTTCATGATCCCCGACGACCCTCTGGGCCGAAACGGACCGCATCTCAACGACTTCCTACGCAAACACAACTGGTACGTTTGTGTCTCCTGCTCACGCCTCAGGGTTTTTTTTTTAACAAGTTTATTAAGCCATTTCTCCCTCCTCAGGACGCTTCCCGCAGCCCCGCCCCCTCTGCGACCCCCTGACATCCGCCTGTCCTCCCAGCAGCAGCCGGTGTGCATCCAGGCCCTCCACTCGCCCCCACAGACTCCCACCTCCACTTCGTGGCCGCCTCCCTCCCGGATGCCCCAGTACGAGTGGAACTCTCCTCGCCGTTCTCCGTCCCCCTCGCCCTCACCCCCTCCGCAGCGCTCGGCGGCAGAGACGGCCGAGCTGAAACGAAAGCTTTACGACATCTTCCCGGACCAGAAGCAGCGGATAGACCGCATCCTCAACGACAACCCGTACATGAGGGACCTGAACGCCCTGTCCGGGCTGCTGCTGGGGTGAACCAGCCCCCCCCCCCCCGACACACCCGCCATGGTGACTATGTAATAACTACCGCTTTGTGACGTGGTCCCGCCTGGAGGGCTTCCTGTTTTCAGAAGCCCACAGTGAAGCTGGCTGCTGCCGGCAGTCAGGATGGTATTTTTGTACAGAGCTGTGGTGGAACCAGCAGTCCGGGGTCCACCCCAGCCTGTCCAGCAGGACTGACACGCACCACAGTTGCTTTGATGTCGTAGATCCGCTCCACCGTCACCGATGACATCATCACCATCATTCCTCCAATCAGGCGACAGCAGGACGGCCACCGTCGATGACACCGTATCTCCTCTGCTCCGCGATTGGCCAGCTTCGTGTGACTGACAGGTTGCCATGGTTGCGATGCTGTGAATGACCTCTGTGACCTGTGCGTGGGGTTCAGAGGGGATTTTGAAGGAAACACTACCTGAGTTTGGACAGACCCTGACCTTCTGCAGGGACTTTGTGGTAAATGTTGAACACACACCTTTGTTGCACTGGAGGACTGGCTGCTGCTGTTGCCGCGTTCCCTGTTTTTGTGTTTTTTAGGGTTGACGGACACTGAAGAGTTTTGTAGTTCACGAACTTTGTTGTAATAAAAGTATATATCAGCTCTGTGGGGGCAGCAGCGGACGAGCGTCCTTCTGCCGTTTCCTGTCAGTCTGCTGGCCGTGTAAATATTTTTAGCTGCAACCATCTGATGCTTTTATGTTTGTGGAAACTGTGAAGTAAAGCAGCAGAAACCGTCTCGTTTCAGCGTCTGCCTGTGCTCTCACTGGTCCCAGTACCTCACACTGGTGGACCCTGCTGTCCCTCTGGAGCCAGTCCACCTACACCATCTGTCCCAGTACAACCGGTCTACCTACACCATCTGTCCCAGTGGAACCAGTCCCCTAAACATCTGTCCCAGTGTAACCAGTCTACCTACACCCTCTGTCCCAGCGTAATCAGTCCCCCTAAACCATTTGTCCCCGTGTAACCAATCTGCCTACACCGACTGTCCCAGTGGAACCAGTCCCCTAAACCAGAGGTATTCAATTAAAAGTCACTGAGGTCCAATTATTAAAATTTCCTCCAAGTAAAAGGTCCGAAATGAAGAATGGGTTTGTGTCCTATAGCCTCCCCCATGTCCACATTTTTCACAATGCAGGATCTGTTTTAACTGAGTGCACAATTAGCTCTTTTACCAAATATAAAAGTAGCCCAGGAAAAATAAATTTAAGGCCTTTATTTTAGAGTAAACAAAACAAAAACTTCAAAATGAAATAAATAAAAAAAAGTGCAAACAGCAGAATAATGTTATTTTCCCTTAAAGCGGTCCAAGCCTAAAACATTGCCGGTCTACACTACACAAGTAAAAATGTCAACATCTTCAGAAAACAATCAATAAAAGGTGGCTCTTTTAGGAGAAAGCATGCACAGCATTGACAACATTTTTCTGTTATTTTTTTCTTTAATTAAAGAGGTCTCAGCCTACAAAAATGAAGGCCTAGGGTTAAAAAAAAAAAAAAAAAAGTCAACATCTTCAGAAAACAATAGATAAGAAGTGGCTACTTAATGCCACTTTTTCAGAGCATATGAGGCACACTGCTTTTGAACTGCCTGACATAAGAATGAGCATTAATTCCTCCATCCACGCATCTTTGGCAGCGGTTTTCCTCAACAACCGTCCTTTTGGAGCAAGCCACGGCGCGAGCTGTGGCGCTTCCGTGGTGCGCTGCTCGTGCAGGGTAAACAAACGATTTGATTGGCTCGACCGAGTGGAGCTATTACCGTATTAACTGGTGCAGCAGCGCCCCCTGTTGGAACACTGTTAGGTTTGAGAAGTGGGTGGTTCGCGCCAGGTTTTCTGGACAGTAGGGGGCAACGTTTATCATTATATTTTTATGTTTTTTATGCTTTTTTAATACCGTATTTGTCATGAAAACTACCAATTTTTCCAGAGAAGACCCCACCCACTGCCATCTGCTGGCTAAAGCCACTGACCATCTGAGGTGGAACACATGTGGGTTCTCCCGGTCCACCAGCTGCCCCCCAGTCTGCAAGCTGGCAGACTGGGGGGCAGTCTAAACTGTCCGCATGAGGGGTGGCGCCTCATCCAGGTGACCCCGCCTCTCTCCTGAAGGCACCTGTGATTGGCTCCCTTCCAACATGTGATGAAGCTCTGCTGCCTCCTGAGGGTTCAAGAGGTCACCAGACCTAAACCCTGTTTCCTGTTTCTGAAGGCGGAGCAGCTGACGTATGTCAGAACGATGGAAACGATGGAAAAGTCCACATGGGTCCACTTGGATCCACACATGTCCACATGGGTCCACACCAGTCCACATGGGTCCACTTGGATCCACACATGTCCACATGGGTCCACACGGGTCCACACCAGTCCACATGGGTCCACATGCATCCACTTGGATCCACACCAGTCCACAGGGGTCCACTTGGATCCACACCAGTCCACATGGGTCCACACGGGTCCACACCAGTCCACATGGGTCCACAGGGGTCCACTTGGATCCACACGGGTCCACACCAGTCCACATGGGTCCACATGTGTCCACTTGGATCCACACATGTCCACACGGGTCCTCACCAGTCCACAGGGGTCCACTTGGATCCACACATGTCCACACGGGTCCACATCAGTCCACATGGGTCCACT
>BJFM01002967.1:3645-16016 GCA_016586285.1 Arothron firmamentum
CCTGCAGGGAAGGCAGACGTCTCAATGGACATGCATCATCTGCCTCGTGTCTCAGAGATCCTTGGACCTTCAGCAGCGCTGGGGCGGCGTGCACCCTCACCAACATACCTAGCCGGGCGTGGCCGTGCTGGGCGTGTCACTTCCTGTCAGTTCCTGGGGGTTGTCGGGGTGGGGGGGCGCCTGCACAGCCACCGGAAAACATGTCTTCCTCTCAGCGTCCATGGACCAGGCTGGTTTCCATGGAGAACCTGTCCTCAGCAAGTAGCAGAGCACGCAGCCCCGTCTCCTCAGCTCCAAGCCTGCTGACTCCTGCTGAGGAGCTCCTCCAGCAGCCATCAGCTCCTCCTCCTGCAGCCATCAGCTCCTCCTCCTGCAGCCATCAGCTCCTCCCCCTGCAGCTATCAGCTCCTCCTGCAGCCATCAGCTCCTCCCCCTGCAGCCATCAGCTCCTCCTCCTCCTGCAGCCATCAGCTCCTCTCCCTGCAGCCCCACAGCTCCTCCCCCTGCAGCCATCAGCTCCTCCCCCCGCAGCCATCAGCTCCTCCCCCTGCAGCCATGAGCTCCTCCTCCTGCAGCCCACAGCTCCTCCCCCCGCAGCCATCAGCTCCTCCCGCTGCAGCCATCACCTCCTCCTGCAGCCATCAGCTCCTCCTCCTGCAGCCCCACAGCTCCTCCCCCTGCAGCCATCAGCTCCTCCTCCTGTAGCCCCACAGCTCCTCCCCCTGCAGCCATCAGCTCCTCCTCCTGCAGCCCACGGCTCCTCCTCCTGCCTCCCTGGCTTTGGTCTTGTCCCACTCCTGCAGCAGGTCCAGGCCTTCTAAGAAGCAATAAGTGTAGCAGCCGGTCTGAGGCAGCTCTCCTGCTACTCCTCTGTCTCTGGGTCTGTCTCCTGGACTCCTGTTGGACATCCTGTTGTGTCTACTCTCTCCACGGTCCAGCCTCAGCTGACGGTTCCAGTCCCGTGTGTTTCTTTTGTGTCTCTGAAAGGACACTCTGTCCACATGTGACCCAGCTCGTTTGGACAGTGGCCAGAGAAAGGAGGCGACCCACTGGTGGATTAGTGCTTTTCACACTCATTTGTCATAAAATGTGATCAGATCTTCATCTCAGTCGAGGACACTGAAGCACTCAAGCTTCGGAATGCTGGTGGAAGCCGTTAGTGGTCTCCTGGAGCCGTGAACTGGTCCTGGTCCTGGAGCCGAGCTGCTGATGTTTGAGGAGCAACCTGGGCTCCTCCTTCCTTCAGAACCTCACAGCTCCTCTGGGGGGAGGGGGGAGTCATCCTTCCTCTCAGGCTGGGAGCAGAGGTGGTGCACAGAAGGATGCAGATCTGGTGTGGGTGGAGGTGCGGAGGCCGACCTTCTGATGGCGGTCTGATGGCAGGCTGACTGAAGCCCTGAACCAGGGCTCAGCAGCCTCTGAGGAGGTGGTGCTGAAGAGCATCCTTGGTTCTCTGAAATGGTTTGAAGGTAAAGGCTTGAGTGCTTGTTTCATGTTTTCCTGTGGAGCAGTGTCTTCACATCTGTGGCTGTGGACCGAGCTCACCCACCAGCGGTTGGGACCGGCGCCCAGGTGCTTGTCCCAGAGAGGCTCTGTGTGTGGATGTTCCTGGGGAACTTTACATTCACCTTTCAACCTTCCCAGCTTTGTGCCAGTCAGCAGTTGTTGGTGGAACTCTGGTCCACCTGCAAACCCATGCTCCAACTATGCTAGCACATGCTAGCTGCAGCTATGCCAACACATGCTAGCTGCAGCTATGCTAACACAGGCTAGCTGCAGCTAGCTTTCAGGTCACGAACTCGAGGATTCACCAGCTTTTCCAGGAGCAGGAGCAGGTTTTTCTGGCTGCTCTCAGTCAAGCTGCTACGTTTTTATTTTAGCCACTTTCTATTCATCCCTACTTGACTTGATGAAGATCAGATCACATTTGATGAGCAGTTCATGCAGAAAACCCTGATGTCCCCGCTTCACGTCCATATTTTTTTTAGTATCAGACGTGCCATTTAGCATTTCGCTGTTCGCTGCCTGTTCTGCTGTTCTTATTTTTAAGAGCTGCACAAACCCTCATTGAAACGTTAGCCCAAACACTTTCTGACTGTTGAGCCCAAATATTGTGATTTTGGCCACTGAAACATATTAATAAAACAAGCCGAAGAGGTCTCGATGTGAGCCCCCCCCCCCACGCCTGTCCTCCAGGGTGGAACTCCACCAGCTGCTCTCCTGTGATATCTGCTGACTGCTGAGATGAGCATCAAGAATCACTTTAACATCATTTCAAATCCTTGTGAACCTGTTGAAGGCAGGATCCAGGTCGTGTTTTGATTTGGGCTAATGCTGGCAAAGCTTCGGTTGGGGCTTCTTCAAGTTGCTGCTCTGATGCTATGAGCTAACAGGCTAGCAGGACCGTGCGGAGCTGCTTTCAAGGGCTCAGACAAACGCTGAGAGGTTAGCCTTCTTCTTCTTCTTCTTCTTTGGTCCGTCTGCAGGAGGAAGAAAGGCCTGTCCAGCGAGAGGTGGATGTCTTTAGGTCTGCTGAAAGTTGCCTTGCTGTGATCATTTTCTCCTCTCAGACAACACAATATCCCGTCCCTGTTCAAATGTTGACATGAGGAAATGTTGGTCTCCTGGTGCTGTCTCCATCCTGCCTGTTCCAGCCACAAATGGACCGTCTTCAGGATGTTCTGACCTTCATCGCTGGAGAATCTGTTTCTCTCAGCGCTAAACTCATTTCTAGCATCATGTGTCATATCTAATAATATCCAAAGATAGTTCATACTGGATTTGCACTGCGAGGCCCCCACTCGTAACCCCCCCCCCCCTCCCCCCAGGCCTTGTCTCCCCCTGTTGCTTTTATACAGGACATCATGGCGAGCGTAGTTTTGACTAGAATCAGGAAATAAAACCTTGATATCAAAGTGAAACTAAAGGTTGGATCCTCGTCCCCAGCTGACAAAACAGAGGACAACTCCTGGTGTCACGCATGAAAGCAAAAACGGGGGGGACGTCTCGGGGTCCTTTCTCCAGGCATGGTAGCGTGCACCTTCAGCATAACTGCTTGTTTGAGCAACAAAAGGTGCCAGGAACTGTTGTAACAAATGGAAAGAAACAGCCGGCGCCGCCCAAGGTGCCACCGCCACGAGTCCGGTAGCGCTCGCAGGCGACTGTGAACCGAGGAAAGACGAGGAGCTGCATGCAGCTGCCTGACGTTTGCATTACCCGATGAGGTCTGTGCCTTGTTCCAATGTTGGAATTCATGTGTGACCAGTAGCGTGTCCATCTTCATCCACGATGACGAGTGCTCGCTGTTTCTGTTCCCACACGTTTGCGTCTAGGAAAGCATCTTTGCCTTAGTTTGTTTTAGTCCCACATCGATGGGAGCTTTCTCATGCCTCCCACGTGCGATGAACCCTTGTAACCGTCAGATCCAGACGTGTCAGAGGAGAGTTGGGTCTCTTGGTTGGACTTGGAAAGTCTGAATCCCCTGAAAGTGTAGCTGCTACAGGTGACAGGTCCTCAATAAAACTACAGGCAGCTCTGAAATTTGGCTTTTGTCAACATTGCTGTTTTATGTTATATTGCTGGTAAAAACACATTATTTGTGGAAAAAAATAGGTTTTGTAATAATAAAAGTACACAAGTGTTATTTGAAGGAATTTTACAAAATTAATCCAGGTTTCCATACTTGTTTGTTTCTTCATCAGCATTGTATGTTATTGGTCACTTATTAATCTTTTGTGTGTGTGTGTGTGTGTGTGTGTGTGTGTGTGTGTGTGTGTGTGTGTGTGTGTGTGTGTGTGTGAGAGAGAGAGAGAGAGAATTTTGAGCTAATTAAATAAAAAAGGCAATCCCATTTCATTGCCTGGTTAACAACTTTGGAAGACTTCATTTGTTTTAACTACACCCATACAGTGCCATGGATTTTATACAGATTACGTGGTGGAAAAATCCATTATTCTTTATAGTCAATGATCTTGGATCTTGGGTCAATACTCAGCGATCTTGGATCGTTGAGTATTGACGGCGTGCACAGAGAAGTGTAGTTTTTCCACATCTAGAACGTCGCCTGGCCACAGTCTTCAATCTCTTATCAGTGAACAGCAACCATAAACACAGCGCCTGGGCGTGGTCTGTGGCTGGCTCGCACATTTAAAATCCTCCCATAGCCAATCAGGTTGCACCAGTGTTTGAAATGAACGCTCACTCGACCAATCAGCAGGCTTCGCGCCTTTCCTGTAACTGGCGGATATGCTCCGAGGGAGGAGTCCGACGACGTCAAGTTTGAAAGTCTGTTTTTAATATAGTTGGACTGGTATTTTAATTTGCCTTTACATTTTGGAATAACTGGTAAGTTTTATTGTGTTAAAATGTGTGTTTAAAACTGAGCTGCGTGCTCTCGGTCCAGACATTCTCGCTTCTCAAATGGCAAAGAGAAACCATTTCTTTTTGTTGGCTAGTCGAGGTTTAGCATTAGCTAAGTGTGTTTTTCCGGCGTTTCGGCTCCGACTAGTATCTGGATTTTGAACCTATTTTACTGTAGTTTCAGGAGGGGTGCGATGGTGAGGGTTGTGACTGATAACCGTGACTGGTTTGGGTTTCTAGTGTGTGGTGAGAATGTGTGTGTGCCGGCTGAATCGTGTAAAATGTCTGAATTTAGCAATCAAGAGTTAGACGGAGACCGATGTAGATTAGAGCACAACGCTCATGTTAGCTGGACGGGTTTGTTGTGTTCTGTTCTTTTGAGTAAACTGGCTCTTATAACGTTTTATGGGTATCTTTAACTGTATGGAAAAGAATTGTTGGAGCAGATGATGTTGTTCCACAGCGGAAGAACTTCCTCTTCAACACTATTTGAATGCATGACGTTTTCCCTCCTTTGCTGCCCGGGTGTCTGGAAGCTAACGCGGCTAACCTTAAAGTAACAGATCCGTTATTAGCCGGAGCAACCGCCGCTCAGGCACACCAAGTTCACGCATCACGCCTGTCACATTTTTTTAGTTACTTTGGAATAAATGCTTACTTAGTTACAGATAAATGCGCGGTGACCGAGTTGTAAACGTGCACGAACCCTAACGAAAGTGAACCAGCTTGAAGACTTTGATGCTCATTGATGTTGTTTTGTCCAGTTAGCTTAATTAACAGCAGATGCTAACATCCCTGCCATGGTTCAGGTCTGTCGTTGACCAAAGCTGGACCTAATAACTCGGACTGGGCTCATGTCAGGCCCGGTTAGGGGCCTTCTGAGGGCGTCTGTGGACGGCATCTCTGAGACCTTGGTTCACGAACCAGTGGGTCCATTTCTTTTAGCTGGTACCTTTTGTTGAATCAGGTTCTGCTAATGACAAGGCTGGTGAAGGAAGGTTCTCCTGCGAGCTTCATTGTAGGAATTGTCCTTGAAACCATTCATCACTATTTTTAGTTGGAAGTAATAGTTTTTAAAGAGGTTTGCTGCTGCGTGTTTGTGCATTTCACAAGTCTTCTGCTCCTGTAGACTGGAACACATTAAAGCCATTTGTGAAGGACGACTCCTAACATCTGCTCTTACGCGGTCTCGTAGCTCCTCTTTCTCATTCTTCATCACATTTCAAGCCTCCCTCTGATGCTGAACCGGAAAACCCTAGTGGAACACGTAAAGCTTCTTCCTGTTTGCCTCAGTTTGAGTCAAGAGCTGCAACCCAAGCTTCTGTCCCGCTTGGATCACGCTTTCATCACTTCCTGTTGTGGTGGTTTCTGCGTGGCTGCTGACACCTCCTCGGTTTCCCTCTCGGGCCAGTCAGCCTGCCATCCTTGGTGGCGTGCTGTTGTTTCTGTAGCTCGTTCCTGGCCCTTCCGTTAGCTGTTCTTTTCTGCTAACAGCTAAGCCTGGAAGCTTCTGTCGTCCATGTTCTAACAGCCTGGTGATCAGCCATGGCTCGGCCATCCTCTGTTCAAAGAGAAGCCAGCGTTGTGGGTAATGCTTGTGCAGGTTCTCGTTGGTCCAACCACCTTGGATACATTGTGGATGACGTTGCTTGTGATGGATTTCCTTTTCATTCATCGGCGTATCTGTCATAGATGGTGTAACGAGGAGCTGATGATGGTAATATGGTGTGTGCTTGTCTGTGCTGGAGGAAGGTGTGAAAAGGTCTTCACACTGCCGGTGGGACCAGCTGAGAGCAGCTTTGTTCCTGACTCTTTGTGGTTATGTGTGTGTGTGTGTGGTGTGTTTGCCTGGAGTGGCCCCTCTTTTTCACGTCTGCTCTGGCTCAGGCTCGCAGCGCCTGACCAGTCAGCAGTTGCTGCTTCCTGGGAACGCGCCTCCCGCTTCCCAGTGTTTCCAGTGCTGACGGGGCCGCTTTCATTCCGGGGTGTTGTGTGGCCACGCTTGCAGGTGGTTTGTGGGTAATGAGTTCCGGAGCCTGTCACAGGCTTTGCTGCTTTCACACATGTGAAGTTGAGACGTTGGTGTAAGGAGAACTCCGACTTTATCCTCCCGGTTTGAAGCAGCCTGTTTCAGTGTAATTATCTGTATAATCTCTATCTCTGATGTGTGGACGAGTGCAGGAGCAGCTTGATTCCTGTCTTCCTTCCTCCCTCTGTGCAGATGAAGATGCCCTCGCTGAAGTACCAGAAAGGGGAGCTGGTGATGGGCCGCTGGCCCGGCAGCAGCCTGTATTACGAGGTCAAGGTGCTGGGCTTTGACGTGAAAGATCAGCTGTATACGGTCATCTACAAAGACGGAACTGAGCTGGAGCTGAGAGAGCAGGACATCAAGGTATCCTCACAGTCACATCTGGCCAGGTACCACCCGGCCCCCTCTGTCTGCTCACGCAAACAGGCCCAGTCAGCTGATCCCCGCCAGACGCCTCACACCGTCAGGATGTTGGATCTTTTTAGCTCCTCAAATGAGCAATCCTCAGTATATTCTGTAGAATCCGGTCTTTTAATGTTGTTCCTCAGCCAGCTGTGACCTGTGTGACGTGCATGAGCATGTTTGAGTTGCTAACCTTTCTGCTTCTTTACCCTGCTTTTCCCTCTAGAGCATTGCTGGTTTCCAGACCCGCTCCCTTTCCCGTTCCCGCTCCCGCTCCCGCTCCCCTGGCCGTCGACGCAGCCGCTCACGCTCCCCAGCAAGGACACCGCGGCGCTCCTCGTCTCGTACGGCTGCTCTTGTTGCTGCCGCGGCGATAACGGAGAGCGTTCCTTCCTTCCGCAGGGATGCTAAACTGAAGGATACTTTAGAGGTCCGGCTCACTCCTCTGGTGAGTGGACTGCATCCACAACCGCACTGCATCTTTTCAGGACAGTATGGATGTGTCCTAGGGCTGCAGCAATCCATTACTGCAGTAATTGAGTATTCTATTGAGTATTCTGGCGATTCATCGAGTAATTGGATCAGAACTATACTGCACACACTGAGACTTTTGACATCACTCTAACTTTATTGAAAAGCATTCGTAATGTTCTTGTTCCGTTAAACATGCTTAAAATAATACAAACTTAGAGACGGAGTTAATTAAACTGACTTTTACAATTTAACTAACTGAAGTTCAGGCTTTAACAAACTCACTACAGCTCTTTATTTTCCCGGGATTATTATTATAATATAGTTATCTTAAGCAAAAACTTGCCCGAGTTGGGGAAAGGTGACAGCTAGCAGATTAGCTATAAACAAAGTGTCAGCTAGCAGACTTCTCTCACTCATGGATCACACTGATTTCTGTTAATTGCTGCTAATTATAGTTAGCTTAGCTCGCTGTTTCCAGTCCGATCTGCGGACTTTTAGCAGAGAGCGGATGTTTCCTTTGGAGCTGCTGCGGCAGCAGCGTTGCGCTACTATGCTAAGCTAACTGCATCTTCCAGTAGACACATTGCTGTACGTTTTCTTTTCTTTTTAATGTTAAATTCTGTGCAGTCCGCCTCATGGACGAAGCTTTTTAGTAGCGGAATACACGACTAGACTCAGGCCAGTTTGGACACTTCAGGAGGCTCAAATTCAAATCTTAGAGAGTCACAAAGAATTTTCTTCAATGAGACAAAGGTCCATTTATTGAGGTGGGTCAGGCCACACTTCATAATGGTGTAATATTCAAAAAGAAGCGTCCTTTTCATTCAAAACAACAACTAGAATATAGCAGCTCTTCCATTTTGACATGAATTAAAGTCAGTAGTTACATGACCCATTAACATGTTTCAGCAGAGGTTGAGACCAATTTTCTTTTTAAATGTCAACACAAAGAAACACAAGAAAGAAGCAAAGACGTGTTAGTGTCCTCAGGTGGACCAGGCGTCTCAGCAGGTCCAGCACACATGCTGAAAGCGAAGCAAATGTCCCTCTCAGCTCAGCAAAAACAGAGATCCACACCTCCACCGCTGCCTTCAGGAAACACAGGTCAGCTCTCAGGAGTCCAGGAAGCACCCAGCTTCATGAAGGCCTCTCCTGGCTGACCCTCTAAACGGTGGCTCAGACGGGAGGGCCAGGCGTGCACACTCATGCAAGCCCGTTAGTGAGGGGGCGCAGGGCCACGCAGCAGAATATGAAGCACCATCTTCTGCAGCAGAAGCCAGGAGCTGCCCTTTCCGACTGTTGTTAGGGTTAACGTTTCAGCAGGCTGGCTGGCTGACCGAGTTACTTACTCACTTCCTTCCTTCCTTCCAGGACTGTTGTCTTTCTGGAATGGCTAGGTTTTACCTGCTAGCTCAGATCTTTTAGAAGTGGTGCTTCCATCAGTGTGTGGAGGTTCCCGTTCATCCAGGTCATAGCCATCCCAGGTCAGATCTTTGTGAGCAACTGGACCTGCTGAGGTTGATCCTGGAAGACGCTTGTCCTTCTCTCCAGAAGCTTCTTCAGTTCTGAACAACTCTGAGTTCTGAAGCGTCTTCCAGGATCAACCTCAGCCAGGCCAGTTGATCACAGATCTGACCCTGGATGCTCACATTAGTCTCTAATCTGTTGTTCTCCATGTTTAGGAGGCAACCGAGAACAACAAGCACCTAAACAGAGAGGATAATAACACTGCTGCCCAAGAGAAGGAGGTGAGTTCTCATGTCACAGATCAGCAGTGGGTGGAGCTGGGTGGGCGTGGAAACCAGAGGGGAGCCATGCTTCCACGCTCCTGCAGCCCTGCAGGATCAGCAACCCTTCGTGTGTGTGTGTGTGTGTGTGTGTGTGTGTGTGGTGTGTGTGGGGGTGGTGCTGCAGCAGGTTGACATGCTGTAGCTGTCTGTGCATGGACATGTCTGTGATGGGACCTGTACATGGACATGTCTTTGCTGCTCAGACTCTTTCTTAGTTGGTTTCAGGTGTCAGAGGGGTAGTGTTTGGTGTGTGTGTGTCTTTCTGAGGCTGTTGTGTGTCTCGGGTGGTTCTGATTTGTGTGTGTGTGTTTCTGAGGCTGTTGTGTTTCTCAGGTGGTTCTGTTAGGTGTGTGTGTGTTTCTGAGGCTGTTGTGTGTCTCGGGTGATTCTGTTAGGTGTGTGTGTGTGTGTGTGTGTGTTTCTGAGGCTGTTGTGTGTCTCAGGTGGTTCTGTTAGGTATGTGTGTGTCTGACACTGTGGTGTGTGTCTCAGGTGTTCTGTTAGGTATGTGTGTGTCTGACACTGTGGTGTGTGTCTCAGGTGTTCTGTTAGGTGTGTGTGTGTGTCTGATGCTGTGGTGTCTTGCGTCCTGCTGTCTCCTGCAGTCCCAGGAAGAGGCTGACTCTGACAGGCAGCAGCGGCGCTACAACCTGCGGCGCAGGAAGGAGGGAGCAGAGGGCGGGGCGGAACAGGGCGGGGCAGCCCAGGCCAGACCCTTGCAGGAGCAGCAGCCCCAGGAGAGGGATGCCAAACTGTCCTCAGCTACTGCTGCTGCTTCTCCTGCCCCCCAGCTGGATTTTGGAGGGAAAATAGGTAGGTTCTGAGGCAGCTCCTGGTGGCTGCTAGGTGCTAGCCAAGCTCACCTGAAGGCAGAGGTGATGGTGGGGCAGCTGCTGGTCTGTCCAGGCCCTTTAAAGGGGGCTGCTGTGTCTTTTGTCTTGCAGGGGCCTGTTTCTGGCTGCTCTTCCTTCCAGCCTGGGTTCTCTTCCTCATCTTCCAGGTCAACTTGGCGGACCCGAGCCTGGCCAACTTCCCTCCAGCCGTCCCTGCTCTGGGAACCTGGTGGGACGTCCAGGCCCTGGGCTTTGTGCTCCTCTGGATCCTGTTTCAGGCTCTGCTCTACCTGCTGCCTGTGGGAAAGGTGAGAATGAAAGAGGGATGAAAGAGGGCAGCAGTTCCTGTGAGGACCTGCAGAAGGAGAGGAGGTTGTTGGAAGCACTCCCCACTGTGGGTGTCAAAGGTCACTGGAAGGGTCCAGCCCCGCCCCTCAGCAGCCTGCTGCCCTCTGATTGGCTGCAGTCAGTGAGTGAGTGAGTGAGTGAGTGAGTGAGTGAGTGAGTGAGTGAGTGAGTGAGTGAGTGAGTGAGTGAGTGAGTGAGTGAGTGTGTGTGTGTGTGTGTGTGTGTGAGTGAGTGAGTGAGTGTGTGTGTGTGTGTGTGGCAGCTTCCTCACCCAGGACCTGTGTGTGTGTGTGTGTGTTCTCTTGCAGCTGAGTGAAGGGATGCCCCTGAAGTCTGGCCAGAGGCTGAAGTACCGCACCAACGGTGAGATTCCTGTCTGCTCTGAGGTGTCCAGGTGAGGTGTCCAGGTGTGGCTGACGGGGCCTCTCCCCTCTCTGTGGCCCCCACAGGCTTCTTTGCGTTGGTGATCAGCAGCGTGGTGGTGGCAGCAGCAGCCTACCAGGGGGTGGACTTCACCTACATCCACAGCCACTTCCTGCAGCTGGCCGTGGCTTCCTTCACGGTCTCCGTCCTGCTCAGCGTGTACCTGTACGTGCGCTCGCTGCACGCTGCCCCGGCAGAGCTGGCCCTGGGGGGCAGCTCCGGTAAGGCCCCACTGGTGCACGGCGTTGAGCAGGCGCTGTGAGCATGAATGCAGCGGGTGGAGGTGTGCAGCTGCTGAAGGAGCTCAGCCTCATCCAGATGTTGGCTTCTCTGCCTGTCCTTCTTCCAGGTAACCTGCTGTACGACTTCTTCAAAGGACGCGAGCTCAATCCCCGACTCAAGGGCTTTGATCTGAAGTTCTTCTGTGAGATGCGTCCAGGCCTGATCGGCTGGGTGAGTCAGCTTGAAGCAGCCGCAGCAGACGGAACAGGCTTTCAGCAGGACTTCCTCCTGCCTCAGCCAATCAGATCCTGGCTGGCACTGACATCATCACTCACCTGCAGCAGGGAGACAGTTAGTGGCTCAAGAAGAAGGTAGATCAAAGATTAGCTGCTCGGTTGAAAAAAGTAGATCTGGGAAGGTAGATCAGTGAAGGTAGATCAATGAAGGTAGATCAGTGAAGGTAGATTAACGAAGGTAGATCATTAAAGGCGCTGCAGAAGGAGGGCAACAGAGGAGACTGCTGCACTCCTGAGCCCCACACAGTGCTTCAGCCTCACCTGCTCAGGTGAACCTACCGTTGCCGTTAGCGACTTGACCTGCTGCCGTTGCCATTAGCGACCTGACCTGCTGCCGTTGCCGTTAGCGACCTGACCTGCTGCCTGTGCTTGTGCTGCAGTGTCTGATCAACTTCGCCCTGGCTCTGGCTGAGATGAAGCTGCAGCAGCGGGACGTCCCGTCGGCCTCCATGCTGCTGGTCAACCTCTTCCAGCTGCTCTACGTGCTGGACGGTCTGTGGAACGAGGTGAGCAGCTCAGCATGCAGGGGTGAGGGTACAGGCGTGGGGGAGGGGGTGAGGAACCTGCTGTGTAACGGCTGTCTCCTCAGGAGGCCATCCTCACCACCATGGACCTGATGCACGACGGCTTCGGCTTCATGCTGGCCTTTGGTGACCTGGTGTGGGTGCCCTTCACCTACACGCTGCAGGCCTACTACCTGGTGGGCCACCCCAGCCCCCTCAGCACCCCCGGCCTGGCTGCCATCGTCGCTCTCAAAGGTGGGTGTGAGGCAGGCGTGACGGCTCCGGCCAGGGCTCTGACTCCAGCTTCTGCTCTGTCCCTCAGCTCTGGGCTTCTACATCTTCAGGAAGTCCAACTCGGAGAAAAACGCCTTCAGGAGGAACCCAGCAGATCCACACCTGGCCCGTAAGTGTCAGCTGCTGCCGCCGGCGGAGCTGGTCTGGAGCGTGCTGACATGTGTCTGTGTCTGTGTCTGTGTCTGTGTCTGTGTCTGTGTGTGTGTGTGTGTTTGTGTTTGCAGATCTGAAGAGCATCCCCACAGCCACGGGGAAAAGCCTGCTGGTGTCGGGCTGGTGGGGCGTGGTTCGCCATCCCAACTACCTGGGAGACCTGCTCATGGCCCTGGCCTGGTCCCTGCCCTGCGGTCAGTTCTGTTCTGCTGGCTGCTGTCCTGCTCAGGTGTGCTCGGCTCTGA
>BJFM01002971.1:1966-12212 GCA_016586285.1 Arothron firmamentum
AAAAAAAAAAAAAAAAAGCAATTTGTGCAAAAAATTCTGAGAAATGAATGCTTTTTCTTTCTATGTGCAAACATACAAATCATACAGGAGCAGAAGGGCAGTTCAGGAAAAAGCAAAGAAATGGGTTTAGGCACACAATTCATTTCATCAAGACTGACAAACCTAAGTACACCATGCAGAAACACTAGAGTTCTCCATATTGATACATAAGAAGCAGAGGTTTATATGACCCTCCTGAGGCTCGTTCGGGGCAAAACAGCAGTCAGCTGCATGTTGCAGAAATTCACAAATGACATTGAAGACAGCTATTTTAAAATCGTTCCTCTTCAGACATAGTAGATGTAGCCATAGTCAACGAAAGTTAGACATGAATAAATGAAAATGTTTTTACTTCTAAAAACTCTGTTAATGTTTTAATAATGTGAAAGACACTGCAGTGATTCATACTGATAGATGAATGTGATCATTCAAAAACGGAAAAGTCATCATAATAACGAAGTTCTCTGTACACCTAACAAGGTACTGGGGATTGTACCGCCGCTACCAGGACAGTTCTGAACTCCAAGAGATCCAAATATCAACCAGCTGTTGGAGATCAGATTAAGGAACATTGAGGGTGTGTAAACCCAGTCCTCAAGGGCCGCAGCCGACATTTCTGCCCTCCCAGGCGGACAACGCTTTTACCTGGGATCCCACTTTCCTGGTAAAGGCGTTTTTCTGCCCTGTGGGACCGAAAACTCGTCAGGATTACGTCCTCCGAGGACTGGGTTTGGACGCCCCTGAATTAGACGAAAAACAACTCGTCTCGATCAGGCTAGAGGAAAAACCAAAGTTGTCGGCAAAATGTAGAAAATACATTTAAAAAAATACTGAAGGAGTATGTTGGCATAAAAAAAGTACCTAATTAAACTCGATTGGCGTCCTCTATAAATAAACTCCATTTATTAGAATTAAGAACATGCGCTTCGCATGACTTAACTATTTTTTCCCAGCAGGTGGCAGTAAATTCACGTGTCATTGTAATGCACGACTGGCGAAAATTGATCTAATTTCTAATTTAATCTGAAGTTAACAATACCCACCATTGTCAGAACGATTCGCCAACATTAAAAACGAATTTATTGGTTTCATGTGTATTTGAGTTTCGTTGTTGTTTTACCAGCTGTTGGAATTTGGTGTGTACCGTAAACAGTGCGGCGAGAGGTGAGTGATGTGATAGGTTGGTAAGGCACCAAACCAGCACAGTCATTGTCATTTTACCTAGAGGAATACATTTTATACTGCATGTGCATGTGTGTGTGTGTGTGTGTGTGTGTGTGTGTGTGTGTGTGTGTGTGTGTGTGTGTGTGTGTGTGTGTGTGTGTGTGTGTGTGTGTGTGTCATTTGAATGGATCTTTGCCCCACATTTCTCAGGGGTCTTTACTTTCTTTTCACTCTGTCACGCCATTGTTTCCACTTCCTCCTGTTTCTTCTCATCCCGGCAGGCCGACCCCAAGTGAAACCAGCTCAGGGTGCATTGTGTCCTGACTCAATGGTATCGTTGTGGCGACAGTGCAGCCCTGGTTTCAAGTCTGCAGAATGCAATTTAATCAAACAGGTTAGACAAAAAAAACAAAGAGGGCAATGTCATATCATGGAGATGTGAAGTGGAGCTCTTTCAAAGTTGATAATGTCAACACAACTGTTTCATAACAAACTGCTTCGCTTTCTTTTAAATGCTTCGAATATTACTATAGTATGACAACAAATATCCCAATCACATATGCCTGGAAATCCTGACACGGTAAAAAGAATAAGTGTTCGAAATACTTTCCTTATTTTAATGATGGCCATATTCATTAGTTTTATTAAACCAGGAAGCACCAAACAGGTGCGTTTATCTGACTTTAAGGCTTTGACAGACCTGCAGTGTGTGATTTCTTGTCTTTTTTTCCACTCCTCTGCCAGGTGTCAAATAGCATCCGACTATTTGTTGCTGTGGGAGTAGTCACACCAATGGTGACCCCACCCCCGTCAAAAAGAGTTGTATGTGCGACTCAACTCACCTGAATATTCTGCTCCTGCAGCAAGAATCAGTTGATCGATCAGGAGTATTAAGGAAAAACAGCGCAGTGTAAGTTTTTTCTTTATTACTTTATTAGAAAAAAATACTACAAAGTGCACACAAGATGGCACAGGGGGAGGGATACCTTGAAATCTGAGAAGGGTTGCTTCTAAAATATTTTAAATTTATTATTCCTGTTGTCCCCTGACAGCCTAACTGAATATTTTGGTCATGTGCAATAACTCAAAATGTATTTTTTTCCACTCTTCTCTTCACATTTTTAAGAATTCTATCTGATTCTCCTGCAGTGGACACCATGTCTTTGTTCACAAGCCAGTCTGTGCGCAACTACTCACTGCGTCAGCAACCTTTCTCCAACATGTCTATGAGGGATGGTGGGCGCAGCATCCTCTCCAAACCTCCTGCCACCATCAGCAACTTGACCCGCTCTGTCTCCTTGGGCAATGGTCTCAACATGCTGGGCTCTAGCTTCAAACACAACTCCGCCAGCGCTAATGATAAGGAGACCATGCAGGGCTTGAATGATCGGTTGGCCAACTACCTGGATAAGGTGCGCTCTCTGGAGAAGTCCAACACTGAGCTGGAGGCAATGATCAAGCAGCTCATGCTGGAGAAGGCTCCAAAATGCCATGACATCGAGGCGATGATGGCCCAGGCACACGCCATTGGGCAGGAGGTCAGTGTCCCGAGGTTGTGTCTTTGTAAGTCCATTCCTTTTTGGAAGTAAAATGGCATGGTTATTCAGGTACAAACATACTGACCTGCCTAATGTCTCCAGTACTTAACCAGAACTAACACAGTGTTGCCCCTTGCTGACTCTAAAGGTGAGGAAGAAGAACCTGGACAATGCCCGGATCATGCTGGAGATTGATAATGCCAAACTGGCGGCTGATGACTTCAGGGTCAAGTAAGCATCGCACATAGAAGTTCCTTTCTTTAGCCTGCCTTCGAGCGTTCACATGGGAGTGTCACATTGCGAAGCCATGTGATCAAATAGCGTTAATGTCAGTCCGTGAAATCAGAGCCACTTTCCCACGATGTTTGGACACGGAGGGAGCAGGACATACAGATAGAGCGTGCACAGAGGTCACAGAGATGTCATCAATGTCTACACTTAAGTCAAAGGTGCTGGATAAACAGTGGTGTTTTTCACCATGTGTTGTGAGCAGGTTTGCTCTGTCCTGGTGCGTTGGGGTTACTCATCCATATTTCTATCTAGTATGTGTGTGTGTATGTGTGTGTGTGTGTGTGTGTGTGTGTGTGTGTGTGTGTGTGTGTGTGTGTGTGTGTGTGTGTGTGTGTGTGTGTGTGTGTGTGTGTGTGTTGCTTGTATATCTATCATTTATCTCACGCTGCATTATTACATTACTGCATACTGCAGTCTACTTCAGGGTATTTTATTTTAAAGTTGGAGGATATTTTGTCTGCACACACAAGCCTCAGAGAATGGTAGTAAGTGCCTTTTTAGTCACTTTTGGTAATGAGGACAATTTTATAAAATGCCCTTAGGGGTTTTTTTTGTTGTTTTTTTTGGCCAAGTGTATTTACTTAAGTGAATATCATTTTGCAGCCAGTCTATTATCGTCATTTTCGTGTGAGTCTGATGTCTTGAGCAATTGTTTTTTGCAGATGGGAGGCCGAGGCCGCCTTGTGCCAGTCGGTAGAGAGAGACTGCCAGGCTCTGAGGCGGGCAAAGACCGACCATGATCAGATCATAGGCACTCTGCGTGGGGATCTGGAGAGCCTGAAGGAGGAGCTCTACTTCCTGAAGAGGAATCACGAAGAGGTATGAATGAAACATGATAACGTGTCAACTCTGGAGACACGACCTTTTCCTCTGGGGATGTTTTAGGATAATACTGCAAACACCCCAGACAGGAACATCTGAGTCCAACCAGTCACAAGATGTCTGTATGCTCAGTCTGAAAGGTGTGGTGTGGGTCGGATGAGGCCTTTAATAGCTAAAAAACATGCATTCAAATCCTATGGTAAAAAAAAAAAGAGACTGATCTTCCATTCCTACACATAAGAGTTCAATTGTTATTTCAGAAGCACCATTATTTTCCTCTGCAGGAGTTGAATACACTCAGGTCTCGTCTGGCCAACGACCAGCTGAATGTGGAGGTAGACGCTATTCAGGGTCCTGACCTGGGGGCCGTTATGGCTGAGCTGAGAGTCCAGTATGAAGGCATCGCTCGCAAAAACAAGGAGGATGCAGAGGCCTGGTACATCAAGAAGGTCCGTTGGTGCATTGTTCATTTCTGTAAGTTTTATAAATTCTTACTTGTTTTTTTTTTTTATTTACACCAAGTCATGTGTCCACAGATAGAAGCTTTGCAGTCACAGGTGAAGGAAAGCAATGAGGCCTTGCACTTTGCCCAGAGTGAGCTGAGTGAGAGACAACGTTTCCTGCAAGGTCTGGAGGTCGAACTGGACAGCCTCCGGATGCAGGTAGGGTGCAATAGGCCATGATCTCCAGGGACAACGCAGCTGTTTTTCCCCCCTCCCCATTAACTGTCAAGCACATCTGAGGATATTTACACCAGCTGTCTCATTGTACACAAAGAGTGGTCCAAAGTACACTGCATTTTCATTCCACTGTGATAATCCATCAGTGTGTCAGGACCAACAGTCAAACGTGCAAAATATGCACACAGATCAAAGAAGGAGCAACGTGACAAATATACTCTTGCTCATGGCTGTTTGCTGAAAAAGAGACTGTATTACCATGATGATAGGATTGAATATCTCTGTTTGAATGGTGTGGGTGTTGGGAAAATTCATTCTACAGGTAGGCTGATGGTTAACTAAATGTAGTGTAAAGGGACTGCTTTTGAAATAACACTCCAATAAATTGAAAGGTTTATTTGACACACGTATACTGTCTCCAAACTGTCCCTGGCAGTGCCCAAGCAGCTTTTCAGCTCTCAGTCCATTGTTTTCATTTTACCGCCTCTTTCAGGCTGCTTCTGTAATTAGATTCATCAGTAGAAACCAGGTAATAAACAGAATACAGAATAAAAGTGGGAAGACAGAAGTAGAAATTAACTGCTGAACAAACTGGAAAATATTTGAGCAGCAAAGAAGAATTTTGCTGGTAGCAGCAGCCAATGCAAATCTTACGTAAGCTTTACTGATGCTAATTTAGTAATATGAGTACAGATATCTATTACCTGTGTAATATTTAAATATCACAAGTAAAATTATAACATGATCATTCTCAACACGAACAGTCTTATTTTTTTTTAGCTATTGCTTCATATATTTGAAGGAACATGTTTTTTCAAACATGTTTTTTCAAATTTATGTGTAAATTCCTCACTGCGAAGGCAGCCGATAAATAGTCCAACGTAGGTCTAATATGTAACATTTTTGACATTCTATCACATTATATGTGGATGCACTAATGGGTTTTGTACAGTTACTTGCTTCACTGTGTATTCTGTCAACAGGTAAGCGTGCTGGAAGGGAACCTCACAGAGATTGGACTAAAGTACTCTGCAGAGATGAATCGTCTTCAGGCCGCACTGGCCCAGTTGGAGGATGAGTTGTCCCAGTTACGTCTGGAGATGCAGCGCCATAAGACCGACTACGAGCAGCTGCTGCGCATCAAACAGAACCTTGAGATGGAGATAGCAACCTACAGGAAGCTGCTGGAAGGAGAGGAAGTGTAAGTAAAAGTCACCTAAACTGACAAATGGCAAGACCGCTTCATAATCATATTCCTAATATATGATACGTTAGATACCATATTAACCTTACCTCATTCTAGCATTAAATAGATTCTGTGTTGTTGCTTTGCTTATCATAACCATGTTGTTTTCATTATTTTCCCTCCAGGGTTAAAGAAACACCCCCACCGCCAAAGAGTAAGTTCAGGTTTAATTTAAGTTGAAAAGAAAAGGAGGGAAAAAAAGTATTTATTTCTCTGCACCTTTGACACCACGTGTTGAGTGGATACTTGTTGGAATCTTTGAAATCAGAGTCTGTTTGTGTACTCCCGCACCCAAACACCGCAAAAGACAAAAGAAACTGAGAGCTTTGACTCCTTGTGAACATCTTATATTCATAAAGAATAGAATATGGAATTATACAGGTTTTGATAAAGAAAGCACAATGTTTTTGTAAGTGTATGAGTGCATGACTATTCTTGACTTAAATGTGTTACAGAAGAACCAGATGTAAGGACCAGGAAGATTGTGAAAGTGGTTACGCAGACGATGGTTAACGGCAAGGTGATAGATGAGTCCAGCGAGATGGAGCAGTTTGAAGATCACAACAAATAACTTGACTTGACTAAATAGAAATAAAGTTAAGGACCAACAAAGGAGGGATAGTGACTATTTCATGATCAAGTCAAGATTCAAATTTTTTATAAAATGGGATATTTTGGAAGGATATTTTAGGGATATAGATTCAGAAAACTAAGATATAAGCATGGTTGTTGCTTTATTTTTGTAAGATTAAATTAGGTTTCTTGCTAGGCCAAGAGGAAATTATATCTGATTTATCTAATTTATACAAAAACTGAAGAAAAAAGGAACATACAGTATATATGCAAACTACCTGCTAATTAAAGAATCATACAATTTATAATAAAGGACAATAGCAAACTTTGTTCCGGCATGGAAGCAAACAAGGATGCCTCTGAGGATATAGAACAATACAAACTGCACCAAAAATTATTCTTTTGCCAAATTAAATTTAAATAAATCATTCAAATTACTTTTCATTGGATGGAAATCCTTCTGCAAAACTGGACTATTTTGCAATTTTTGTTATAAATAAAAAACCTTTCAAAGAGCAAAATACTTTTGAACTGTTTTTTTCTTTAGTCATTTTCAGTAAAAACATCAGTTCACAAACTTTTTTCAGAGCTGTGTTACATACAGCAATAAAAACTTTTTTCCTCTTACGGTTCTTTATCTCTCTTTGATTCTATCTGATAAAATGAGTTAAACGACTGTTGAACAACGTCAAACTCTACTGTGGTTTAAATAGTTAGTAAGTAACAATACAAGTAGCCAAAACTAGTCTGCTGCAGTGATATAGTGAAAAAATGTCCGCTGCATTAGTATATATTGATCAGGGATATGCAAGAATACATTTCTATTATTAGAAAGAAAGAGCTATTGTTATTGTTAAAATGTTAGTGGAGGAGGGGTTTTCATAAATAGTAAATGTCTTTTTCCGAAAAAGTTATCATGTTTGACTACCAAAAATGCTTTACATTTCAAGTCATTATAATAACCATTCTGGAATCAGAAATAACCAATCATGCACATGAATACAAGCCAGCAACCCAGGGTTTCACTGGACCTTGTAATCTAACCGCCCCAGCTGGTGAAAGTCATCACGCACAACCACAACACGCACGCGTGTACAGCCAATTGTGCACCTAAGGAAAGGTAAGGTAGCCTACATGTGTAAAAAGAGAAGTAGTGCCGTAAGTCTTTCCCCGTCAAATTGTCTCAGTGTGTGAGATATAAAGAAACCAAAACAAACAACCTTTCCCTCATGCTAACTAATCTGCTACAGCTAAATCTGTACATCAGACTGAAGGTTATCCTAAATAAAATGTTATCCTAAATAAAATGCTAAAATATATGTTATCAACACACTGTTTCCTGATTTGTTCTATTGTAACTAACCACTAATATGCTGTACTAAAGTATAATATTTTGATTATATAGTTACTCATTGACCAGTGTTATCTAGTTAGTTCTTCGCCCACATCTTATTTGTTCTCTGGGGCTCATAATTGTAAAGTGTTATCTGTCACTTTAGAGAGTTTGTGCTCAAACAGGAACTTGACTGATACCTAGTGAAGGGAGGGGAAAAAACACACAAAGAAAGATGATTCTGTAGAGAAGGGCAGAGACTTACAAGCCTCAGTGTCAGGTGTCAGCATTTCCAAGTTTCTCTCCGATTTTTTATTTAGTTTTCTTTTAGCTTGGAGGAATCATAGTTACGCTGGGTGATGAAGTTACAGGAAACAAATTTTAGACATGGATGACATATGGAAGTGCAAGAAATAATCATTTAATTAGTTGTGATCACCCACGTGTTCCTGCTGCCCTTAAATGGAGCGATTGTTGTCACCAGCTGATCACTTCTGTCCAACCAGAAATCATCCTGCTCGGGTTGATGATTAACAACTTTGACTTCTAACTTGATGACTTTAAGGTTGATACACCTCTTCTTCTTTTTTTTTTTTTTTTAACTCTGATGTTGGATTAAATGATGAGGTTGCAGTATTTTAACCCTTTTTGTTTCTTCTGGGATAACTAATAGTCATCAAATATTTATCTGCTTCAGTGCATAAAGAAAAACCTGTTTGAAGAATTGCTAAAAGACAGTCCTCCCCAAATACTAAATGAAATACTGTCTAGTTTCTGTTCTTCTATTGTCAAGTCTTTTGTTAGAAACGTGTTTAGTATCACTTTTATTGCCATCGGTAACTTTGTCCTGATCTGGTGTTTACCTCCTTATCTTGCAAAGGACCCCAATGTCTGGGACCATATGAAATGGGGTTGAAGTCTCTATAGAATTGAGTCTGGGCCAAGAAACCATATAACGCATTGATGTTGATTTGCCCCCCAGTATAAGTCTCTTCTATTTATTATTTCTTGCGATTATAACCAGTTTTAAATGTGTGTGAGTAAAAGGAAGTGTGTGGATTTTCAGTTTGTGTTATGTGTGCTTATTTGGAGTAGTTCATTGTGGCACTACTCTTACTCTGGTGTAAAAGTTTTTGCTATACACCAATTCACAGACCGGGATGTCCCCGGTAGTGTCTTCTTTTGTCACCTCTGTGAAAAACCTGTGAAATCCAAATTTAAGAATTTCGCTGTACTCTCAAAATCCTAAGAGTTGACACGGGTTTCTTCTTATTTTCGTTGTCTTTATAATTTTACAAAATGTGGTGTGTAGTACCCTCTTGTGGCGAAAGGGGACAGGAATATTTCGAGTTTTAAAAGGGACAATAATTACATCAAACCTATTTAAAAATCGGATTGAGAACATTTAGTAGATATGTATAAAAAGTAATCCTAAGCCTAATCATTGCTTTTACGAAAACATAGGCAAAACAGGTGGTAAAAGTAGTAAAACATCATATTTTTCCCCCTTGATAACATCAGTCCAACTTGGCACTGAAATACAACAATAGCAACAATTGTTATGTAAGTATCACGATAATATGTGCAGGATGTTTGTTGTTTGTTTGTTTTATAACGTACTTATTTTAGTTGGTGAAGTGGATGAGTAATTTAAGTTGTATATTTTATAGCTAAACAATAACGTTGACGATAAATAGCTTAGCTACCTGGTTGCTAATAAACAACGATAGTCGTCATAGATATTTAATCCAAAATTTATCTTGAGATAATCCGTCTTTTACAATTATTCTCTCATGTAACGCTGCTACTTCGGCATCATGGCCCTTTTAAAGAAACAATACATGTATTGTTTCTTTGTTTCTTGCCAGAGTATAGTTGTGTAGTTATTTATTATATTATGAATAATTATATTGTTTTTTTTTGCTAGTATGTTCGTAAGTTTATTTGCCTGACTTGAATTGGGATGCTTTTCAGAATTTTCTTTTGTGAACAATGCTAAAAGGTACAGACCAATGTATGTTAAGGTCTGAAAATTGCAGCAATTTTCCTGTTCACAACTTTCCTGCAAACCGTTTTAAAGCCCTCGACTATGCTTTTGAGGTGAGTTTTTGTGTTTTTACCTTAGATGAATGGTTTATTTTTCTGTGCAATTTACTGTCTCCATTCTCATGTTTCAGAAAACCACCCATGTGAAAGTTATTATGAATTTGTTGGCATTACCAGAACCTTATTTCACTGGTACCAGTAACCAGTACCCTCATGATGGTAAACTGTCTGAAGACATCTACAGAACACCCTGGATAAGAGGTACATCCAACAGCACACATAGTACCTCACAGCTTCTGTACACTAGTTGTGTTTCTGTGGGCTTTTTGTTTTTAGGTTGAAAAACTTGTTAAAATATAATTAATGTTTTGCTTCTATGTTGATCTGATTGTTTTAGGAAAAGTGTTCTCCAGCTGCAAACTCTTTGTTAGTGATTCTGTCCTGGACGATATGGGAGACAGAACTCCAGTGAACTCACCAGAGAGGTCCTGCTGTCACACCCCCCCCCCCCCCC